>DWDX01004740.1:0-11303 GCA_018245675.1 Agara michaeli | reverse complement strand
CACATCCAGACTCTGAGTCACTGCTAGAAATTCTAAATTAGAAAAATCCAACAGTACCCAACCCGGGATTGGAACCCAGGACCTCCCGATCAGCAGGCGCGCTAGCAACCGCCCGACCAACGAGGCAGTCAACCCCAGATAATATTATTATTATATACAGCTTCCTATCGCCTACGGCCTATGTCTCACACTGCGTTAAGAGGCTAAAAAGAACGTGTGCTGTACACCGTGGTCAGCAACAGATTATTAAATTTCCTGTTAGTTTGCTATAATTAAGTTGATAGCCTTTCATTTGTTTGCTTACAAGTTAGTGTAATTCCCATGTATTCATTAATTCATATTTATCTTTACTATGTATTTTTTGTTGATTTTATCATTATAATTATACAGACGGCTCTACAGACGGACAAATATCCCGATCCTTAAAGACCTGATGCACTAGTCACGTGGAGGATTCCAAAAAAAGCATGGATACCCTTACGATGAAACTCCAGGTGAAGAATTGAAAGAATCACAGCGATAAAGCTCTCCGCATAACAGACGAACACGGTTAATGGATTAATAGATGAGGACAAAAACGACATAAGTAATTATAAATAAATTGTTGAGTTTTCCGTTTTTATTCCGATTAATCAACAATAAGTCAGCGGCGCGGTTGAAAGCGGTATTAAAACTGAGACAAAATTGCGTTAATTGACAACAAGCAAATATAATTCGCATAATCATACCAATTATTCTGTTCGAACAGTTTTATTCTTCAGTTATTATAATTATTGAAACGTGCCAATAGCGGGACAAAAACACGTCTCAACGAGCCGCAAAGAAACCAACACGCGATCAGCATTACGATAATATCAAAATAACTAGGTACGTACACACTATTATTATTCTTGCTGAAACATTAATGGCATAATTTACTAAAAATTATCGTGTCCATAATAATGCAATTATTGACTTATACGTACTTCTATATTAATAATGATCTTGTCGACATGGCAACACTAGCTTTCTTTGTTATCGACAAAAGCTATTTACCCGTAATAGGATATGGAAATTCTAATCATCGAACACATATTTTTTTTTTATTGGCAAAAGTTACTGGTTACAGACTACTTATTAGATTACATTTTTTAATATTTTCCTAATGAATCATTTAGCACTAGCACAGTTCTGAACGGTGCTTCATCATTAGTCAGCGAAATATGATTTTTATCCTTCCGCGTCAACTGCTGACGGCAGCATAGAAACATCTCGATTAGTGAATTTCGATTATTTAGTTCACCTTTAGAAAATAGCACCGAGTATCAAACATCTCTGTCCTTGCAAACCTGACGCGCCTCGTCTACATTCATCGCTCTCTTCATGCATGCACGCCGGTTTCTTTAACTCCTAACCCCTCCATCAGCCGGTATCTGACCTATTTGGTCGAGATAGGACAATCTAGGTCTTTCACTCGGTGCTTTCTGCCTACCCCGATAGGGACCTGGCGTGACGGTATATTTGTTTTGTTTTTTTTTTCACCGTTCATTCCGAAACCCTGTTCAGGGATCTTCTATCAACATTTAAATCAATTTCTCCTTTATCTTCATTATTTAGCGCTTTAATATGTATTTTATATTATTTGCGACTGCCAAAGATATAATATTAAAGGCTCAGCTCCTTGTGATGTTTAACATTTTATTAATTTTTATAGACATTTTTCGAACTTGATATTCTCTCCACCCCACCTGGCTCTATAGAACTTTAACGATTATTAAGTGGAGAAATTACTTATGATAAAATCAAAGGTTTTTGTTAATCTTAAAAGATGTTAACTTTCCTATATTACTAGCTTCGGGGATATTAAACACATAGTGGATAACGTTGAATTTTAATGAACTTTTGAATTACTCAAACGTAATGGAACCTTTGTCAGTAACTTCATTACATAACAACGGATAGTTTATTAATAATTGAATAAATGATTTTATCGCATTATTATCTCCATTAATGTTGAATACCGTTATTAATCGAATCAATTGACCTTTTGTTTGCATCATATTCTCATTTATCGGTTGGCAGTACATATTTCAATAATTACGTGGCGAAGGTTGGTAATAAATGTATTCAAGACTATGTACGCAATATTATTATCAATGACTTAGTGTGTATTATTATTCTTGTTTAAAGCGTTAACACGTACAATTTTCAAAATTAAAACCGAATTATTCGATTACGATAAATATTTATAAATTTTAAAAACACCGATAATACTATATGAAATGGTATTAACTTAATATCGTAATATTGCTACGTGCGATTAATATGATTGATCAACGTACAAACAACGAGATACTTGTGAAGAACATCATTATTTATGTTTGCTGTAATATCGCCCGATGTACGTGAGAGATAAAATGAAATGAAACAATAAATGAAATATCTCGAAAAGTACTTAACACATTGCAAACAAAATTAATTACCTCGACTTAAAAAATGATAAACAGTAATTTGTAACTTCGTTGCGAAAAGAATTTTATCACGCAAACAAAACGGCTGTCGAACTGTTTAATTATTTATTAATCGCTACAATTTTAAACTGACATAACCGCCGCATAATAAGCGTTCTACACGTTCATGTTCGAAATTCAAAATGTGTATGTACGAAAAAAAACTTTTTTTTTTAAATAGCAAACGAACAAAGAGCGGCCATAAGTGCCCAATGCTGCCAGTTAGTACTAATTTTATTAACACATCACGTTCAATAGAAGATACATTAGAAGTAAAAATAAATATCTACGATATAACTATGAATTTTAAAATAATCTTTAGTAGTAGTAGTAGTAATCTTTAGCGCTAATCAAAGCAAAACATTGGCACGGCCAAAGGTTGGTAAGTGTCAAAATCGTTCATGCCGATTTCGTATTTATGGTAATACAATTCCAGTTGCTCTACCAGACAGATTTACCTAACCTTTAATAGTAAAGTACTATGCATACACTAATGCTTGTGTAGTACATAAGAGGTCGCGATCAATATTCTAAATTAATTCAGTATTTATCTGATTATAAAACCATCTTTAGTATTCAGTTATTCCTTGAATGCTTGTGCTGTGTATGTAAACACAAAATTTTGCTGGTTTCTAACTAGGTATCTCATTATATCTTATTAAAATTCAACTACCAACGCTTGCTATAGTGCTGAAGGAAAATATCGAGATGAAACCTTTACATTTTAGCAGTCTATCTCATCTCTAGGTTCAAAGTTGCTTTTATATTAAAGTTCTACAGGGCAGTTGCAATCTGCCAAGCCGCGTTTGGATAATAGCATGATAAATTACACCTTAAGTCTTCTCAGTTCTGAAAGGAAACCCACGTATAATAGTGTAACGAAATGAGAAGACTATAAATTTCAAAATTAATTTTTCGTTTTTCAAATATATAGCTAATACGTCCTTCAATGTTTTCATATATTTTGAAAATATTCAATATCTTGACCCCAATAATAAGTAGCAGATTTAATCAAATTCGATCCATTCCTTTACGCGTGACGAAGCAACATAAATATAAACAATCAGAGAAAATGTCAAAAACTGTTGTTTTATTTTGATGTATAGTTATCTAATAACGGGTCAACTTTGTCTTTACGTAAGTTACGAAAAGAAATCTGACAAGTGATCGAATGAAAAATACATAGAGCACCGAAACATGACCGGCGCTAGTTCAGCCGGATCATCATTACATAGCTATGTGATGGCGTTAGCCAATACGACCGCGGGCAGCTGGATATTCAATTTATAATCTTAACGATAGAATAAGGTTGGGGCGCCGCGGGCGACGGCAAAGGTTAATCGCAATATGTTCCGAAACACGTCACAGTATAAACGAGCCATTATGTCGCGGTGCTATTGAGAAATCCCATTTGACGTACGAACGACAGTGCCACGGTGATGCATTGCAGAACGGCGGTGATGTAGAAATGCCAAGACCAAGGAATAAAACCTACTGCACATGTGTACCCATCGAGCGTAGAAGCTCAAGTTATTCCCCGAGAGAATCAGAATCAGTAGAGTTATAGGCACAGAATACAGCTACCACCATCTTACGAGTGTGATTTTAGTCTTTGATTACAGCTGCTGTCAACCCAGGCGGATAGTATATTGGTACGATTGGACATTTCTATTTAACAATCGCTCTGTGCCCGTAGTCTCGAGGACTGCCTATCCCACTTTGTCATTTCGCGATGCCCTGTCAACCTCGTGACAGCTCGCGAACTGATCAATCTGTCATAATGGTTACTCATGGTTGCAGTGTGTAACAGATCTTTGAAACCTTTCAATGACAACATTCATTTTATCATGATCAAGAATGCTCAAACATTGCGAATACCGAAGTGCTACAGATAATAAAATTGCATAGTTTACGGTTGTTTATCTGTGGTATCGCTTAGAAATGAACAGTGATAATATAGGTAAATGTTCGCAATGCTCGCTATTATGTCTGTGCTACGAAGAATTACAAGTTTTCGTAGAAAAATTTCCAATATTCAAAACCATTATGTATATTAATATTATTCTTACCTAGCAATGGAAATGAGCTCGCTCTATTCCTTATTAAATAAACTCTCATCCAAAGGACCGTATCCAATAAAAACTTAAATTACTCTAGCGATAACGTTTCATTTATTATAATCGTTGACGAAAAAACTTAAGACTAACAACATGTCTGTACAACTCATCTGTCATGCATTCTCATTATTACTGTTTATTAAATATAACTTAAATAAAAGATGCAAAGTGAGGTACCGGTTATAATAATAATATAATAACCCAAACATATTATTATACAAATTGTATCAACTATGAAAATTGGAGTCTTAACGTGGTATAGTTTAATAACAAAAACCGATTATTTGTTAAGGTACCTAATGATTTACTCTCATTAAAAATACGAACAAAGCAAGATAAATATGCGCAATAACATGCCAAGTAAGGCAAAATATGTTGATAGTCAGATGCAGCGTAACAACGCGTGGGCAATAATTTGTTCTTCATATCGAACAATTAATGGGACTACCTTAACGCTTAATTACATAGGTAATAAAATAGCTCAAAGTATGGTACTGTAGAAATAATTATATCCAAATAATTGCGCGTGTAACTATGTATTATGCGCGGGTACCGTACCTAATACAATTAATTACCTAGTAGAAAAATTGGAGGTTCAGAATTTCCAAAAAAAAATCTTTTTTATTTTAAAGGTATAAAATTCGAAATATTTACAATATTTCAAAACACATATATGTGCAACACTTAATTGATTTTATTATTTATATTTTTTATTTAGCTATTTGAAATCTAAAATAATTGCCAATTTCTTTTACAATTAAAAAAAAGGTATCGGCAGATAAAGAATTAATAAAAATATGATCTTATACACTACAGGATTGAGCGAAGTACAATTTGCAGAACTCGTAAAATGTTTAATCATATATTGACTCACTCATTTCTAAACGAAATCTAGCAATGACACAGCATTATGGTTTTTATGTCCTTTGTGAATCATTTGTTTAATTTTAAAGTATCGATTTCCTCGAAAATCCTAAAGTTATGTTGCCGGCTACATTTAGCAAAATGAATACAAAAAAACTTGCATAAGAAATTCGCCTTGAGTTAGGTATTCCAAGACTGCTTTATTGAATGCTATTCACGCTCAAGCCATATCTTCCAAGGCAATGCATAACCTACCGCATAAGGTGTGAGCCAGAAAAACTGTCAATGTGGCAGTGTGGTACTAATACATGACAAATTGCACTTATTAATGACGGAGATGCATTTGGCGACTGTTCCTTTATAATAATAGTTGTCGCACGATAGTTATAAGACAGGCCTGCGCCTAATGAAATTTTTACCATGTAAAGACAGTGAAACTGCTTCAAACGTCCTTTTTTTACTTTTACTCTATTGATATGTTCGTCTATCATCATAAATTTGAAGCAAAGATGTAGTTCCTGTAGTTCCTATTTGGTCTAGATGAAGGTATTGCTGGATTATAGCCAATTTCTCTGTAAATGCTTAGGAACTAAAACGTAACATCACGCCTGTAATCCTGTAATCTGTAACTAATTTATCATTAATCCACAAAGCACATGTTTTAAAGATATTTTATGATTGTGAACGAATTTTCCTAATTCATAGATATTGACCAAATCAGGATAAAAGCGGGAGTCATTCGAATGTTTCATAGATCATAAAAAGCGCGGTAAAATGTCACGATTTACGTATGATTGACAATAACCAACATGCAATGTAAACAATATTGCGATTTAAAAATAGAAATCTAGTTACTTGCAGAATCAAAAAGCATAATAAACAGGTGAGAACGTACATACTTGGATATTTATGACTTGTTTAAGCTATTTTATTAACTCCATACAAGGAACGAGTGAACGATGATGATGAGTTGAAATGAACGTACTAAACGCTCTTTAAACATCAATCGAGGACATTAAACATACAATGTAAGATGGAATGACATATTTTCTGTGGTTTTTTGCATAGTTTGCGAACATTTTGACATTGCATACACATAGTGAAATAATTAGACTCATAGGCTGTACACACTTGTGTTCGAACTGATAATAACTAGTACAACGACATTTTAAGATTTTTTTAAATAAAAGCATTCCTGATTGTACGTGGTCAATAAATAACTATGCACTATTAAACCTTAAAAGGCTACTTTAAAGGATCTACCGCTGCCAACGAATCTATCCCTTACTTGGAAATGTGAAGGGTACTTCATCAAGACCGACCGTATCGTTATTGCTGAAGACATAAGTTAGGTTACAGAAACATATTTGCATGTATTAAAAATGTATTGCTTGTAGACTTTATCACCAGCCAGCATAAAGAATCTGTAGTTTGGAATTTCTAGGAGGCTATAAATCTTATTACGCCCCACTGCTGGACATGCGCCGCTCTCAAAACTGCGTAAGACATCCTCCATACTTCAGCACGCTACTCCAGCGAGGTTCAGCAGAGTTAGTTTGGAATACTAATTTATATTTTGAAAATGGAACCTTAAGTTATTCTAAATTTAAAAATTGTTAGGACGCTGTCACTTTACATTCAGAAGGCACACATAACAGTCCCATAACCTTGCATTAGAAGCACGTCAATCCTTCGCGTTAATCCCGATAGGCATCTCGTCTTGAAACAGTTGGAACTCATTAGCAGTCTCAATACAAAACCGTCATGTGGCGAGGTCGTTACAATGATTGACAAGGTACAGAGGAAATATTTGATTTTGATTGAAACACATTGATCTGTAAGCAAATGTTTTAATTATCATTACAATAACCGAATTATTTACTTAGAGAAATAGATTAGTAGGTATTCTCCTTTAAGCAACACTTGTATTCTAATATAAATAAAATTTCACAGATACCTAACAGATAACAAATGATCCGAGGCCAGTAATATTAGTAGTGGAAGGCCAGTTGCTATTTCTACAAAGTCCATTGAAATGCCTAGAAATATGTGAATTATACAAACAAGATTACTTTACGGTCCAACTGCAAGTATTAATAAATAATCAACAGAGATACAAAAAGAGAAAGCCAATAGTTATTATCTCATCTGTTTTCGAATTGGAGATTATTGTAACATGTTTATAACTAGCTGTACCAAGCGTAAATTTCTTCCTTTTTCAGTTATGAGTAACGAGTTAGATAAATCGCATCTTCGAAGTACGTTTAAAAAATTAACGACAATTTTAAGCGGGAACGATGAACATAGAGTAATAACAGGCTAGACGTTTGCGATTCGTGCACTCTCTGTCGCTGTCTTTGCAAAAATCTGTATTTCATAATATTACAATTGAAAATAGTAGGTAATGTTTAATTCACGTGGTCCCCAGCAAGGCTACATTTGCTCCATTAAATTATATTTACACAAGACCAGAATAAACTAACTGCCTGCGACAAAAAAAAAACATTCTTCCGTAAAACGACACAAATGTACTCGATCCGAGAGCAATATTATGGAGCTGGCCGCTAAGCTGATTTTCTAATAAGCCATAAATAATTAATTAATCGTGTGCGTAGCTTTTGCGACTATGTAATGAGTAGTTGCGTGAAATGGAGTGCAAAAAGCGTGCTCGATGGTTGCAGCGAAGAATAACAAAGTCGCGAATTAGGCTCGACTACACTATTAGACTTTGTTTGCATTTCATTAATTATATTAATGATGAACGTGAAAATTAATACATAAATTATTAGATTGCTAAGATCTGCCCAACCGCCATTGTCACACACCTTCCATTTTGAGAGACCACAGTCAAAGAGTGTAACAAGTGCACTGCTTTTTGGTGATGCAGGTGTGAATGCAGGTGTGAGGCGACGGTGACTTGTCACGTCATTCTTCTCACACCTCAACCAAGGAGGGTGGGAACTGTCGAACGGGCATACTTACATCCTTTTCCACCGGCAATTTTACACGCGGGTTTGAAAATAGATGCCTATATCGTTTGTCGTCCGTTAATAACCAGCCTTAAGTTTTTCCCGCCGTAATGCGGTAGGTAAAGCGAGCCACGGCGGCGACAAACACATCTAGTTACCATAGATCTACATCCGCGGTCCGTGGACTGCGAAGGCTAACCGACTTCTTGTTGAAATCGAGCGAATTTTTTCTTCGACCCTCTCCTTAACCAGGGCTTAACTGCTTTACGGTGCCTTAATAACGCCATGCAAAAACTGTAAGCCGTATCGTTCGAGCAGGAACAAGCGTAGACGGTTAACGCTATACCTTTGAAGCAATAACATCCTGTAACATCGAGTAAGATATTAAAAAGGAATATCAAATAAATATACAATACTATACATGAAATATGGCCGACAATTTATAATGTACTATTGATTGAAACAAATAAATAATGATTAAAATAAATAAAAGCACAGAGTTTTGTCAATAAAAAAAACAGTACAGGTACAAAGGCGACGGACATAAGTAAGCAGAGAACGGCCGCGAAGGGGCCTTGTCGGCTAGAAAGCGTCATGCCTCTTTCCGTCACGGCATACGAGTCTGTCTGACCCCCAAGACGTGCCAATAAATGTTTCACAACAAAGTTTCTATTGCACTACATCAAAGAAAACTTCTAACGTTTAGTGATAAAACTTAAGTAACAGAGCCCTAAAAAGGATGATGGCATAGGACCTATGCCATAGGTAATGGGTTTCAGTATGTGATGCAAATTATGCAATAAAAGTGACTCTTCCACTAAAACATGACATAACATGACAAGCAAATAATACGAAAATATCGTCATTAATGTAGCGCCATATTTCTTTTGATATTCAAGGTTATACCGGATACCTAAGTGGGAATGTAACCCACGACCTCGGGTTTTGCAGTCTCTCTCTAACCACTCGACCATACCGTCTATAAATAAAAATGCAGCATGAATATCATAATTGTATTTATTAGATTTCTACATTTGTTATACAAATGTGTAATCGTGTGATTTCATATCTTCTGTCCGCACCAGGTCCAAGTTCAAGTCAAATTGCCCCCTCTCCAAATCGCAAGCTACCTGGTAACTCCACTGATGCGCGCTGCTCACAGTGTGAGCTTTGTTCTGAAAACGAAAAATTTAAAAAAAAATCAGTAAATACCTACTTTAAGATAATAAGAACAAGAATATTTTTATTCGACCATCATAACAAGAACATTATTCATAGCTTAACAGTAAAGATATCTACAATATAATGAAAAATACAGAAAAAAAAACAAAAAGCATATATAAATAGCACAATTTAAGCGTCATTGTCGCTGTCAGCTGGCCACAAATGAACACTCAGGCTCACCACGGTGAACCATGGCCACTGGTTTTCAGTGTGGATCGAATGAATGACAAATGAACGATCAAATGAACTTATCGAATGAATGAATGATTTTTTCCGACCGTATCATTGTGAAACTGCTAGACACAGGTCCCCTTTTATATATCTGGGTTTCAGGCTTATAGTCCCCCACGCTGACCGACTGCGGATTGGCAGACTTCACACTTCAGAAACATTGTAATATATTCTATATCATACTCTGGGGGTGTGCAAGTTCCCTAACGATTTATTCCGTCACCGTTAAGTGGGCACAGGTGATGGCGAACCTGAACCATTTTCATGTATGGCATAACATTTTGCTATAAAAAAATAATCATCGATCAAAAAAGTCCAACGAAACGTCAGCCCGCAGGCCTACGTAATGTATGATTCGAATAACGATAATTGCACGAAACGCTCACAAGTATCTTGACGGCCTGCCTCGCGTGTTCGTCCCAGGCGACACGCTGGCCCACGACGGGCCACTCGGTGGGCCCGGAGCTCATCGGCTTACCGGACACCGTCCACACCGACCACACCGCGAACCCGTTTACGGTGTGCCGTTGGTCTTCTCCTCCTTGCGATCCACTGAAACAAAAAATGGAACATAGCACTGGAACTCATTTTTATTTCAAGTCGCTATTTTAAGAGGTGCTGGTGCATTTGTTGACATTTATTCATTGGTCCGAAACTAGCTGACGGGAGAGTCAAGAGTCTCCGAAATGCATGAATGCATAAAAAGGGTGATGAATGTAGACGGGGCACGTCAGGTTAAGAACTGTAATAGCTCGTTTAATATGGCTCTAACACTCATTGGAATGGCTCATTTCGTAGGATAGTATACTTTGATACATACTCGATAAGGAAGGTGCCGTCGGCAGCCAGTTTCGGCTGCAACTGCTGCATATGCAGCTCCAGCAGCTTGCGGGGCGCGCCGCGGCACGCGCACGGGTACTCCCACAGCGGCTGCGCTTCGATCTCCGCGTCGCTTATCGTTCTCGAGCTCTGCCGATACAAGTTATGATCAATTTCGCATTCAAGTTTTTTTTTTTATTATTGTTTTTTTGTTTTTATATATGGTATCAATCAATGTGAAGAGAGTTGACCGGCCTCGTGGTCGATTGGTCGGAGACCGTGACTGCAAAACGGGATGACGTGGGTTCGATTTCCATTCGGAGCAAAAATTTGTGCGATGAGCACATTTGTTTGTTGTGTCTGGTCGTAATAAAAATATCATGTGTTTATCAGCTGTCCGGTTACCATAATACAGGCATTCAATTGCCTAATTTGGAATCGGATAGACATGTGTAGCATTGTCGCCAGTTATTAAGCTATTACATAGCTTTTATCGCGGGCTTCGAGCGCGGTGACCGAATCAAGAAATTCCGTAACGAAAATAAACCTAACACCCCCCACTCCGACCGGCACAGCGGTGCGGCGTTGAA
>DWDX01004739.1:0-11304 GCA_018245675.1 Agara michaeli | reverse complement strand
TCCCGATCGGCAGTCGCGCTAGCAACCGCCCGACCAACGAGGCAGTCAAATATGTATTGTACACAATACACATACATATATGTATTGCATATGTATGAACAACTTTGCAAATCGACCAAATAAGTGAAGAGTTGGATTCCCGCAAGGGAACCCTAGAGATACGTTTCTGTCGCCAGTGTTTGAGTTATAACAAGCGCAATAGAATATATTAGATCGGTGGAATTACGTTTTTTTTTTTGCAATAAAATATTTTTTCAATGAGTTTATTTGCGTATCGTACGTACAATTCAATCTATTTCAATTTACAAACATAGATCCACAATATTTTTAACATTAGCAATCGCGTCGATATTAAATTAAAGTATATTTATGTATATAAGGCAAACCAACAGAACCGTCACTGTAATGTTATCGTAGACTTTCGTACGGTAAGACACGGTTAGTTGAGGCAGGCGATGGCGTATATTACGTTGATAAGCCGAGGAGAGGTGACCTACCCGTGACCTTTGACCCGCAGCCTGTGACCTACTTCAGCCCAATCGATATCCACCTTGAGGTCGTGGATTCGCACTATTGTTTTTTTTTGCAAGCAGACGGCTTTATTTATATCGTTACGGCCTTAGGTGCTTTATTTTTATAACAGCTGAGTTTTTATCTGTCTAAGGTAAGTTGAAAATTGTTAAGTAATTTAGTAACATATCAACACTGGGTTGAAAAAGAATAGAACACACTATACTTAACCTTCGCGGTCACTCACGTAACCACTTTATCATTGAAACAAAAAAATAATATATATTATATTTTGTGTAAGTAAAAGGTTACCGATGCGCTGGTGTGATTTTAGATATTACAGTGGAAGCCACAATTTTATCAATACGCATGTACTGCAGTACCGCGTAAAGTAGCCGCAGTTTTTGTTCACAGATTCAGGCGACACATTATATAAAAATAGACAAGCAAGTACGAGACATATTTTTTGTTGGAGAGCACGATGTTTCAAATATCTTAACAGACTTAACAATTTTCTTCTACATTCATCACTTTCAGAAATTGAACTATTTGATCTAGACGCTTGAGGGGTCAAAAAATGATCAAATGTTGTCAAAAAATTACTTTATACCACCTATATCCTAGAACGTAAAAATATAATTATGTCAATAAAAGAAAAATCAACTTTTAATAGTGTGAATAATAAATTACACCATTAATGAGCTGATGGGTCTCATAAAACAAATTACAGTGGAAAATGACCATGAGTAATGACACTTTCCAGCTAACTTTAATTGTTGTAATGCTGCAATGGAATTTTCTAATTAACCACGTCCCAATAATAGTCAATTACTCTAGATACATATTAAACTAGCCCCTCACGTTCCAAGGCCGAATCATAAAGAAGTATCTATAAGTTATGACAACAAATTTTAGTGTCTTACATAATTATATTCCCGAACTAGGACAGTTACTGTACTACATTGCCGTCCATACATAAAATTAAAAACATTTACGAATGTTGAAGGAAAATCGGTCTTGAGTTACTACTATGTGAGAAATGAGATGTGTGGCCACTTACAGACCAAACGAGGCGCAATAAAACCAGCTTCATTTACTGTATTGTCAACATAACGTTCAGTTACACCACAAAGTCTGATAACGATTATTACGAAGTACCTACACCAGTAATGGACCTCAAATATTTGCCGTATTACCGCTAATAGAGCATCCAATCACTGTCATTAACGATCGACAATTGAATTTACTTTCAAATGGATTCGAACCGCATGTTTTAATTAAGTGAAACCAAGCTCACGTTAAATATAGGTCAGCAAAACTGTTGCTTCGTGTATGAAATAATATACATACCAACATAACAATATGTTGCGACATACGAAACAAAAGGCTCATTTAATAAATGAAGTCTGTATCATAAGTTATTGTTGAAAATAAATTTGTTTTGAAACAAATTCTCTTCAATCAAATATTTTATCGTTCCCTAGTATAATATGGAATTAACGGAAATAAAATGGGCATTTGCCGAGCGGTACAACAGGAATTCAAAAAATAAGCGCATAAAGAACCCTTTCAAAGCCGCCGTCACAACTCTTCTGTTGTTGGAAATGTACAGTACACAGGATAAGTATTTACTGCATGCTAATCTCAGGAGAAAGATTCCTAGGGACAGTTTTTAAATGCAAACAATATTTCAAAATAGTGACGTGACCTTTTCCCCTGAACAAACGTGATTGTTTAAAAAATATAATAAATCAATTTTTTCGTAGAAATTTTATAATAAAGCATTTGTGTAGTTATTATTTACATGTCCAGTGCTTAAACTCTTAATATTCCTTATCAGTTAGTCGGTGTAGGTATATATAATAAAATTAAAAGTCTTGACCTGAAACTGTATCGTGGATAAGTTGCATTTAATGCATAAGTTGCATGCGTGATGCGATAACTTACTTGTTGGCACGAACAAAGGAAACTTTTAATTGCATTTTTAATGACATAAAAATGTAAATATTCAAAGAAAAACTGCATGTAATTCCAAATAAGTTTATTAACTTAATTAATAATGGCCATTTCGATGATAATATTATGAATATACATAGGTTTTATTGAATGTTTATCTAACATTCATCGCATATTCTAATTGTAAATAAATTAATACTAAATTCACTGTTGTATCAGTGTTTCTGGTGCTGTTGTTATAGATGAATTATAATGGTATAAGAGAATAATGTGATGATTAAACATTATTTGGATCACGTAACGAATCATTAATTTGCTGAATTGTCCATGGTTCGCCAATAAGGGATCCCACGGCCTGTGGTATCACGACCCGCGCCGCTCCATCTTATTGTGGGAAATGGGTCGCCCAACGCGTCGTGGCTAGATGCGATGCGATCTGATGGCAAAGTCGAGTCAGCAGCGAGATAATTTCATGTAGTGAACGGACAGGATCTACTCGTCGAAGGAACCTTTGTCCAGGATTTGATCGCGAAAATACCAGTCACGCAACTGTAATTGGTTAATTCTAATTCTGGATCCGTGGTATTCCTGGTATTTATGGTTTCGTATTGAGGGGTACGACACACGGGCATGAAGTCGAAGTGTGTACCATTGATGACAACGCGAACTTCAAAACTATTAATGGACGCAAATGCCTATAGATATATGTATAATGTGTGCTAACTTGTATTATATAATGTGTATGTGTCTCTCAATTCCAATCCATTGTAAGACCAACGATAATCGTTCAAACAGAAAACAGCCGTGGTTTTCGTATGGACTGCTTGGTAGCCAATATTAAACATTTATGGAGTCCGAGATTTCTATCATAAACTTTAAACATAATAATATCATTGTTTAAACAAAGTTAAGGCAAAATTTTAATCGATGTGAGGGCAAGAACGCTTTTTATAAACTACGAGTTTTTTAAATGCTGAATGAAAATTTAACACTGTTACCATAATATAAATGAGAATAATGTTTAATTTAATATCAAAAGGAAAACGAATTGTAATATTTAATGGCATAATGGAGTCGTATTTTTATACGTATGATATTACTGAACTGATCAAAGACAAAAATTGGTGAATAAATCAAAGCAGGCATTTACAATAAATCAATAATATGGAAATCTCGTATATATAAAATAACTTATGTTGTATAGAGATGGCAAACAGCTATTAGATCTTTCGTAATGCGAGTGATCAAAGTTGTCTTTCGCCTTTTAATGTTTACGAAACAATTCAGTAATTCATTACCAGGGAAATACATATTTAAAGCGTATTCTATTGAGCAATAGGCAATAGTCTACATCTAGTAAACGAACATGTCTCAGTATTTAAATTCACCAGCAGTAGCCCGATCTGTAATGAGATTCGACGCCCGGCTGGGTGAGCCTCCGCCGCGACCGGGTCACGATCCCCCCACCACACATCCCGCTGCACTTGAACTGGTTAGCGTACTTTCCATTTCTCTCGCCCGGGACACCAGGGAGCCTGACCTACCCGAAGATGCGCCTTCATTGTCTTATATCAGACGGATACTGAAACAGTAACCTGCAATATTGTGCTTGATATTGACTTATGAATGTGACGTTTGTGTTTATTAACTTTTACGGTTCATAAGAAGTATGTTAATTTTATTTTAACCAATTCTCATTACGACGTTCAGACGTCATATTTTAACCGGTCTTCATCATATTGTTTGTGGTTAGTTTCGTAGCAGGTAAAATCAACTTTTTCGATTTACAAGCGGATCGGAGAGCGAAGGTGCTCTACTAATAATTAACATAATTTATACTGATGTAGATGGAGTGAAATTCACGCGATGTTTAAGACAAACGATAAAAATGGAAACCCTTGTAAAACATCCAACATTGTTCTACAAGAAAAAGTCTCTTACGTCTGTATAATTTGCAAAACTGGGCGTTGGAATATTTATATCAATTTGCCGTGACACTTCCTCTTATTTTGTGGAAAGATAAATTTCTTTTCCATCCCAAAATAGGCTCGGTACAGCGACGTAGATGTCACTCCACCGTTCGCCGAGCATAAATCATTAAATTACCATGTGCTTGCTGCCACCATTTATCGTCCTGAGTGGTGTATACGGGATATATATTCCATTTGTGGACTCACAGGAAATGTTCTTGAAATGGAAAATTTACTATGCTACGAAAATATCCTCTCAACGTACGAATACAGCAATAATAATCATGTTGATTGTATTTAAGTTAATATAACCTGCACTACACAAAGCTAGGACTTAACGTTACTTGAAGTTCAGCGGTAAGTGTAATAAGCTCCGTAAAGCTTCTCGCGTTTAGTTAATTATCGACCAAGTCGCTATTCCAAGCCTTTATCTTATGAAAAGAATGTTCTCGATCATATTTACTGAGAGTGCTCGTTAATTAACGGACTGAGTGATTTTCAAAGTTTCCCCTCACAGACAGATAGTATTACACGCATTAAGCTCGGCTCCAGTGTAAGAAAAACACTCATTATCTTATCCAAGGCAAATGAACCCTTGACTGACGGGATCTTTATATAATTGACACCTCAACAATACGTCCGTGTCACCATTATGTGCTTGTCACGGTCCATAAATGTCTATAGAAAAGATAAGGTCACACGGCACGCTTTTCTGTAGCGAATTTGTTATTGTTTTGACATTATCAATTTTTTTCATACAACACGTGTACATCGACATAAATTACATCTTTACCATCTCCCAATTTGTTAATGCTTTCTGTATCGAACATCTCTATGCGTGTGTCGTGAATTTTATGATTGAAGGTACAGGATGTTACAAATGTGTACGAAAATAAATCTGTTCGTGTAGATTTATAATATCTGTACGAAACATAAGGGCAATTTTGTTAATTACGTGTACATTTTAACAAAATTGAAGTGTGTCTGGTTTCTCAAAGGCTTATAGTTCTTTACATTGATAATAAGACATTAAGAAACTTCTTTTAAAATCGGTTTTAAAGAGACTTTCACTGGAACATTGAGGAGTCGGTGGAGTTACACATAAGCTACATTTTATGCCATAAAATCGCTCAAAAATTACGCACAATTCGAATATTAATTACCAAATCAACGGGAATGATGCAGAGAAGGGCACAAAATGTACAAGAGCAATATGTTCACGAAAATCAAACGAACTATTTTACAGTTTTACATAGCCATGACAGGAAAAGCAATGACAATGTAACCGTGTGATGTTTAGGGCGCGACCAATATAAAAAAAGCTTAGCTATTCAGTAGTAACAGTGCTATTGCCTTCCTTATATCTCGGTAAAAGCTTTTGAATGATACATTTTTAGAAATACGTTAAACATACAACATTGATCCCGGTCAGACGCATATGTTTTATACGCCTTGAATATTTCATTGAATTCAAATCCAACCAATTCAAGTAACAGTACTTCTCGAACTGATTTGAATTGTTCTCTGAAAGAATCATGACAGCACAGAATCGATAATGTCGCATGGACCACTACTGATTCAATGTGTTCTACAAACAAATTGTATTCAATTCCTCCAGTGAGTACCTCCTTGTAATATTATTATGACATACACCGCTTAATGCAATATACGGGAATGAATTGTTTATTACTCTGTCTGTAGAAATTCCTTTCATAGATATATACGATAGTATAAGCGGCACAAACGAGTGACGAAGCACACCTGGATAGAATTTTCAAAGTCAAATCTCAATAAACAACCGGTGATATGATTTATTGAATTCATTAAAAACGTCCGAGACGAAAGCCCTCGTACGGTCTATAAATAAATGTTTGAATAAGGCATTGTTATTTTGCTTTTCTTCGACCATCTCGGGCGGTGTACGAAATCATCTGAAGATAATCCATAGAGGAAGATAAGACCACAATCATCAATACTACAAGTGATTTGAATATAAAATTAAAATCATGTGTCTCACACGTGTTTATGTCCCAAAGTGTTAGCGTTATATAGTGTAAAGTTAGAAATATATCTTAATGTTGTAACTCAATACTTTTACACCTTTTGTACCAAACTATGTACTGACATTTTACAACTCTCCGAATCGGTGATTTAGGTGAAGCGAATTGCACAGTTGCGATTTCACGATTCTCACAACTAAATCAACCAAACAAAAAACTAACGTCTAACAATACCAATTTAAAATACAATGATGGTGCGATTGCTCGCATAGATTCTTACTACGATACGTTCCCAATCGGCGGTGAATTGCACCGCAAAACATCCGCAGCTAACAAGAGAAAGTAATTTCAGTAACCAATCCCCGCAGAACCACTGATAACTGGCAGCTGGTAAGGTTAATGATATATCAGGAGCATCGGCTTTCGATTAATAACACGTGCTTCGTAATAGCTAAGCAAGCAATGAACGTAGGGCTTAGAACTTTCATGTTTACGCATGCAATCAGGCAATATCCAATTACGGGCAATTTTGATCAATAAACAGACAATTTATAACTTAATTACCTACTTTGAAATGATATAATGATTGTAAGTAACAGAATTTCGCTTTTAATTAGAATGTAAAAATGCTAATATACGTTTACAATAATTAAAACTTAATATATTTACCTCCACATCTTAAAGTTCTCTGAAGTGTTCTCTACTATATGTGAAGCCTGCCATCCCGCACTTGACCAGCGTCGTACGTCGCCTTAAAACTTGAAGTTGATAGAAAAAGTTTCTTTGAATGTTTTGATGCCAACGGTTTATGCGTTAGTTTTCCATGTAGTTATTACGGTTCAAGCTATGTAAGGTTACTTTCGTTTAATAACCCCATAACGCAGTGAGTTCTTAGCTAAATGCACGTTAAATGAGGCGCATTGCAGTTAGCAAGCATTTGCTAATTTCTCCCGCCGTGTGCGCTTGGCGCCGAGAAATACTCGTTTACATCTCTAGGGCTGCTATCACATCACAGCGATCGTAAAACGTTAGAATATTTTTCTTATACCAGCGCACTTAAATTACTCTTAACAGAAATCATATTTGTTTGAGTCATTTTGGGTCGTGAAGAAATTTTAACTATTATCGATGTAAATAAGAATCGTAACTAAAACACTGTACCAATTTGGACTTTTGTTAATTAATAGTTTTCTTATATTATTCACGAATTAAACAAAAAAATATACGCTTTTACTTTTTATTGTACTTCAATTCTGTATACTTTTTCATTCAACACAGTTAGTTTTTTGTTTTAAGCGAGTTTTAATTAATTACAGCCCTATTGAGAGGCATGCGCGTCGGCCTCCAGTGCGCATTTTCCCTCGAATCTATGCGTGTTGCTCAGAAAATGCAACTACTCACTTCATACCTTTATTTTTGTTTCAAATTCCTACGTAAAAATATCATTAATTTCGAAAATTAGTCGCACAGTTACATTCCTCATATGTACTATACTATACTTTGTTAATTTGAAAAGAGAATTTTTGGCGAACGCTGAAAATTTTCTGTTTAACTAAAAGGTTAACCGACTAGAATCCAAATATTAATCTATAAAAGGACAAATCATTTTCTGTCTTAACGTAAAACATAAATATGTTTTTTCCTTCGTTCACCTTCTGATTTTCAACACCGTTTCAAAATATATAATAAATCATTGAATTGAAATTGAAATATAAAACTGGAGTAAATTTTGTTTTTATTGATCCCTTTACTTTCAATTCCATGTCACATTAAACTTACTTTAAATATGAGTACCTTACTAATTTATGTTATGTAAAACAAAATTACTTTATTTAAAAATTATATAACGGTATGTTGTTGTTGTTGTTGTTGTTGTAAAAACTATAATAATACGTCCCTGGTTGACTGAAATGGTAGATAACTTTCTATATCTATCTATTCTAAATCAAAACTGTACCTACTAAAAAAGAAAAAAAAGCTGTAAGATTGTAAAGCGATAGATATTTTGAAGTTTTCCCTTTGTAGGTATAAGAACTATTATACCCGTATCTTACGCTCACTCAGCAGAGCTCAAGATGAGTCTCGCTGACGCCCACTACAAGTTTTTGAATCTTGCAGATACGGTGAATTTAAATTCAACGGGGCGGGGATAATTTTTCGTGTCGCACGCTCTCTGGGAAGCTGCATAGCAACATTGGACAATTACTTCGCTTGGCAACTGAGTTTTTTTACTCTACATTAAACGTATATATCTGTTCTTTATTTGAATTTACATTCTTATTTTGCATCATGAAATCTAGATTTAAATAAAATACTTCTTGTTGGAGAGTTACATCCTTTGTTATTTAACATAATGTAACATACATGAATTTTCCGACATGGTTCACGTTCATACGATTATTAGCTTGTTCTATTCGGATTAGATTAATAAAAGGAAATTCATCCGTTTAGTTTCACTGCTTTGCAATATGCACTGTGTACTTCCGTTCAATTACTCAATCTGTGTTAATATTATTTTTTAGGCATTGGCCCGCAGTACCGAGCACTAAGATATTTCATTTAAACATAGTACATTATCGACATTAAGGTAATATTATTAACACTTCCCCAAGTAAACTTGTCGAAGTATTGCTTAAAGAAACATCGCCACTGCCTCTAATTAGTGCTACGTCCCGATTAAGAGGGTCTGTAATCATTTTATAAATTCTTAAGGGTACCAGTGCACACTGATGTTGTCTAATGACGATTTCTCAGGTAAAACTTTAAGACCTAACTTATGTAACAAATATCACATGTATTAAATACTTTTCAAGAAAAATAAATACATGAGGTTCAGTGGATACACGTATACTATTTTCAGATTTCAATTATCAAATTCAAAACTTGGTGATATAAACTACGTATGCACCTACATATTGAGGTCAATATAGTAAGTTAGCGATATAATTATTTACTATTATGGGTTAGTTCATCGATTTTAATCCAAATTATATTATATACAGCTGGACTATTATTCATGGATGTAAATCACTAAGTTCTCATCTAAGAAAACATGGAGTATACTGAGAAACGATCACTCTACATACGTGTGGATTAGTGGCTAATCCAAATCAGTAGTTTATTCAACAACAAAAGCCTAATTCGAATGCTAATAATTATAGTGATACGATCTACGATCGATTATTAAAGTACAGTACCAGAGTATAGAAACGCTCGAGAAAGGCACAAACATTGCGTAGAAGAAAGCTACACCTTTCCGTTCTAACCATAAGCAATCGTATTCATTATATAAGATACTACAGATTCCTGCTGCGATCTTAAATAAAACATAATTCAATGTTATTTAAAATCGTGCGTAGGTCTGATATCCTATAAATATACTAGCGATATTACGTTCAATATATCAGTTTTTCACGTAATCGATAAAAACGTAATAATTGGTAACATAAACAGGAGTGACATACATAAACTGCAGATTTATGTCGGTACAGTTGGCCTGAGTGTACTCCAGTTGGAAACCAAGTATAGCACGGAAGTATGTAGGCCGGTCGCGTCGGCGGCGATACCTTATCTTATTGGGTTAATAACCTATAGCTGGCTATTGGTAATATCGTTGCAATCACGACGCTCTTATCATCGACTGTTCACATCTTTATCATAGAGCTGGCTACTCGACACTACTTCAACACAGTTTGTAGGTACGCGACACGGGCCGAAGGTGACCAAATAAAAACAAAACATTAAAGATAAATGACGTTCACTTTTTATTATATGTATGCCTTAATTACGGTAACCAAGACCATTGAGTGAAACTTTGCGGGTGTATTTTGCTTAACCATGCATGCGTTTAGAATTATTTAAAGAATATTCCAAATTAATAGTTATTATGTAGATGCCCAAAACTTCTATATAACATCTATTTTCAATATACGCTTGGCCACGTACCTCCTTTTGGGAAGCGTAGATTCCTAGTAACTTGGACCACGAGTGAAAAGCATCTAATGAACCTGAAAAACTAATTATATTAAAACTGAAAGCAGTTAAATAGCAACAGTCAGAGATGCCACTGTAGACGTGGTTTGGAAATTATTTCTTGCAATTATATCTGAAGAACTAATGAAAAAACATGTGTCTAACCATTTATCATTTCAGACGTACATAGACAGCCTTTCGACAAATGATCAATGATGTTCAATTTTCGCAAGCCTTGCCGTGCTTATAAGTGTATGTATATTATGCAAACGACCTACGTTTATCTTTCAACATTGTTGTTCAACGGCTAGACGCGGGTCTCGTCATGAAAGGTTTAAGGTCACGCTGATGAAGTGCGGATTCAGACTTCACATCTCAGAGAATATTACGGAGAAGTCCAACCTGTGCTGATTTCCTAACGACGTTTTTCCTTTACAGTAAAAGCTAGCGATATTTAATTTTTTTTTATCAAAATCCATTTACCGTTTTATAGAAATGCTACAAACAAGTTCCACAATAAGTCACTATTTGCAAGAAGAAAGGTGCGTAAGAGGATTTGACTTTGTCTGGCTGTTGGGAAAAAACAGTTAAAACCTATTTAAAAAAAGAGGAAAAATATAGAAAATTGCAGTGATATTTTCAGTATTTTCACACTAGCTGTACACAGTATACGTGGTAAAAAAGAAAACATCACATGTTACATCTACCTTGGGTTACTGTATCGAAACTGAAACCGCCCACGAGCAAATGCACTGGCCTACTTATGGCATACTGGTTTCATACTCTCGATCAATTCATTTGTTGCTACGTCAACAACATGTTGGCTTCTCCATTTTCGAAGGAGGTGAAACTGCTGGTTGACTTAGCCCTTAGCTCTATCTAACGTTTAATTTTAT
>DWDX01004738.1:0-11305 GCA_018245675.1 Agara michaeli | reverse complement strand
GCTTTCCTTCAATAAATAAATTATTTTGTTACACTTTTTTATTTTCATGTTATTATCATTACTATTTTGAATACGCGGGCGAAGCCGGGGTTAACAACTAGTAATAATATATGCGCGGGACGAAGTCGCGGGCAAAAGCTAGTACATAATAAACTGTTCAGTTGGTCGATACAGATTTAGCCGACACACATTACATTTCTTCTTTTACTAAGAACTTTAAAAAAATAGTATAGTTTCTAATCTTCTCGGTTCACGTTATAACTCTTTGAAAAACGTAGTAAAACAATGCATTACCTTTTGCTTCTTTTTCACAGCCAAGACATCCTCCAAATCGGTTGTATCTACTTAATTTCTTGGTGTTTAAGAGATTAGATGTGTAATTAAAAGTATTTAGGAATCAATTTGGAGTAAATTCATTTTGATTTCGTCTTTGCGTGACTTTAACGATTTGTTTAGTGATGTCGGTTTGGTCTACGAGTATACTAGGTTTTTTTTTGGTTCTGTAATATAAATTTGGTAAAGTTCGTTAATTTTAGTTTTCATACAAATATCTATCATTACAATATAGGTATGAGTATTACCTATCTACTTACGCATCTATTTGCTGTTATTTACCATCTCTCAACACGGCGCTTCGCCTGTAAAATGTGCAATACGTACCTCTTACAACACTTAGTAATGGTAAAATTAAACGTTAACCTTGAAACGAATATTAAAATTTAAAATTCATTCTTCCTTGATACTTTATGGTAGAAAATTGTTTTGACGTCATTTGCAGGAAAGGTTATAATCGAACTCGTAGTAGTTAGACACTGGGTACATTAATTTCACCGACATTGAAGCCTTGAACTTGAACCGATAGTTATCATGCATTTATAACTCTTTGTCTACATTCAATAACATTCAACTGACCTCTATCTCCTCATTTCCCCTTCCGGAATACTAAGTTACCCATAAGTAGCAAGACATAGACTTTCCTGGTAAATTAATAATCATCTATCTCTTTTTCATGCAGCAAGTTCTATCTTTTTTGTAGATGACGTGATAACCCAGTAAAAACTCAGTTTTAAATGTGTTAATGTGAATCAGTAATTGTACATTCAGTGTATTGATAGTGCCGCCAAGGCTGCACGTCGCCTGACTACTAGTGTAATGAACACTATCTAATTCGCATCTCGGGTAGAAGTAATGCCGGTACTTAGATCCGTTGCATGAAACGGGTAGTTTCAGCAATGTAAACCAAATCTAACTTTTTAGTGTGAGAGTCTTGTCGCTTGTTTTTTGCAAAACAAACAAAAACGCTGTGTGGTTTATTGTTGGTATTCAGCTCGTGATCGACATTAAGGATGTTCGAGGAATATCCGCCAGTTACAAGGCAACTACAGTTCTAAGGACTGCCGACTAGTGCAATTCGTGACAGGAGTACTAAGTTAGATTTTATTAAAATTATCCTTAACTTTATGGTTAAAGTAGAAGTAATAAAATGTGATGTATAGCTAAATAACACACAGCTCTACCAGCCTCATTGGGGATCTGGGTTCGATCCTGGCACGCACCTCTAACTTATTATGTGCGTTTTATAAGTAAAACTAGCTTTTGCCCGCGACTTTATCCCGCGCATATATTATTATACATATAAACCTTTCTCGAATCACTCTATCCATTAAAAAAACTGCATCAAAATCCGTTGCATAGTTTTAAAGATCTAAGCTTACATAGGGAAGCGGAAAGTGACTTTATTTTATACTATGTAGTGATTTAAATATCACTTGCTATAACGGTGAAGGAAAACATTGTGAGGAAACCTGCACACCTTAGAGATGTTTTAAATTATATAATATTTTCTGAGGTGTTGAAGTCTACCAATCCTCACTTGGCCAGCGTGGTAGACTATGGCCTAAATCCCTCTCACCATGAGAGGAGACCCGGTCCAGCAGTGGATCAACAAAAGGGTAGAAAAAAAAATTGTCTATCATAACGGCTTTTTATTGTCCGGGTACCATAACACAGATTTAATTGCCCAATTCGCAATCAGATAGTCGCGTGTGCAATTGTCCCAATTTATTAAGAAAAAATCTAAAGGTCATCTACTTTTATTGTCTTTCAATTTCTCTTACCATCTCACTGTCTTCTTTTATCGAAATCAATCTCCATCACTCCTGTAGGGCGTTCCTTTTCAATAAGGCGCCGGTGCAATGTGACCTCAGGTCGTATCTTGAAGACGCCTTCCAGGAAAAGGTCAGAAAATCCTCGGGCACTACTCAATAACAAATTATAAGACATCTCAATATGTCGGACGGTGGACGGCTAGGGTTGTCACATTCACGTGATTATATTTGTTGATTTATTTTACTGTTTTTTTTTTTCGTAAACCTTATCATAATTTTAGCTACCGGGCGTACAGTGAGGGATGTAATCGTGAGCTACAGGACTTCACTGAAAATGTTTGAAACCAAAAATGGAGTGTTTGAAAATATTTTCATATCCGTGTTAATTTTATTATTAGAAATGCACAATAAATGCAGTGTTCGCAACTGAGTTGAAGGAAACTTTTTATTTTTTCATCACACGACGCTCAAACCTTAATTTTGATAAAAAGTTTTTACACAAAAATTAAAATAGAAAATTATTATGTAACTAAGTGATATTTACGATTATTAGTATATTTTCCATTTTATTCTACTTCCACAATAAATAGACCATTATGTTTCATTCAGCAGTTCAGTAATAACAAAAATACTACAGTTGTAACAATACTTCACCTGTTCTAAGTACTGTACACTATCGTAAAAGACACTGTAAAGATGTATTACCATACCAAGTTTGGACAAATGAATGTAAGTCATACATTTGGAACACCTTTTCTACATTCACGTGAAAGAGATTTTCGCTTCAGTCATGTGGCTCGGTTCGAACAATCTCGAAGATTTCCCGCCGCGGCAGCCCTGGGGCCGGCGCCGCACAAAAACCGCCCGTCATCTCACAACGCGCGGAACAAAAAAAAACGGATATCGGTAACACGATCTATGGGTATTAAACACACAATACAAACAAAGCATGCTGATTGAAACGTCAAGCAATGACGATCGATTGATTCCAACGGCCCATTGTACTTATTAACGCAGTAATTACTCCACGCTGCGTCCTAACTATTTATTTTGTATCCGATTCTCATTGTCGGGACGCCGAAAAAAGATATCACGGAACGATGAGTCGGCGCGTTCGGCTGTTTTAATATCGATTTCCATATTCGATGTTGGTCGCCGATAAAAAATCGGATGGTTTTTGGGATTAAAATTCCATTGTTTCGCTCGTAACCTGCTTGATGAGTGTCAGATTGGATCTGATTGCGGTCCGGCCCGATAGAAGGGTTAATTGTTTTTATTTTTATACGAATAGTGTAGGTTCCACCTTCCAGAAGGTGAGCGTCAATAGAATTGTTTGTGAACGAATACTGGCCGCTACGTCCGCGTGATGGCTTATTGTGACGAAAACGCGACAGAATAATTACTTCACAGATAATTAAGCGTTGCTACTTTTTTAAAATTACGCGGTAGACTAGTGTTCGAGCGCGATCCGGCGCAATGGGAAAGGTACATGCGATCTATGACGGATCGCGCAGGTCTAGAAAAAGTTTATACGTTTTGTAGCCTCGCTATGAAGCGACATGATATTAATATATTTCTCTTGCAGTTAAACGCCATAGCTTAAAAATTATTTAGTTAATAATTTTGTGAAGATGATGTAGTTAGTTGTTTACTAATGCGCATTCATAAAATATTATGTTATTTTTAAAATTTATAAACATTTATATATAGACTGAATTATGTCAGAACTTAACAGTAAATAAAGATAATTTTAAATAACAATATAAACTTGCAAGCCGATGACGATTTCTGAAATGATGTCTATGCCTTCTCTTTCTCTTGCGAATTATCACGTCGATAAATAACCGATCGTAGGCTTTTAAGGGCCGGTTATTTCAACTTTTCAAAGCGATACATCCTTGAAAACGAGGCGCCTTCCACGCGATGTGCGTCCAGAAATAATAAATATAATCTAAATGGATTTAATTCCTCCTAAGTGACCATTGGAAGGCCAAACGGCGTTTTGTTATTGCCGGCTCCCAACGCCATCTATCGGTGTTAATCGCCAACGCGGCCGCTAAGATCGACCAGCACAATAAACTTTTTGTTAACCTCGACGCGAGTGAAGCCGAATACAGTTATAAAACGGTGCCAATTTTGTACGGATCCATCGATTATGGCGGCCGGTAAGGCGAGGCCCGGTTTTTAGATCTGCTCGCGTCGGGAAAATCTAGATAAATTGCGCCGATTATGCTCCCCAATGCACATAAATAGAGGTTATTTACTTGCGCGACGGCTGCTGGCAGAAAAACTGTACCGTTAGATCAGGTTATAATTGTTGATATTCATTATATTATATAGTAAACCTGCAATGATTTTAAAATACGTTCCTATTCTACATACAATAATAATAATAACTACACATAGCTTCACATAAGCTTTGTCGTGAGTGCTATGGAAGGTGGAAAGGCTAGCAAGCACTTATAACGCAAACGGAAACTTAGCACTCGAGTATCTGATTCGCTGGGAATTGAACCCAGGGGCCTTCGGACGACATTCCAGCATTGTAACCATTGCGCCATATCGTTCATCCATATATGTTTATGTTATAATACGAAACATTACGAAATATTCTGATATCTACAAAAAATCTGAAGGTCTTAATGTTATAAGATCCACGAGAATATTGTGATATTTAACAAACGGATTACATATCGGTGTGATAGGAACCCTCCGAGATGTTATCGGCGCCTTTTGGCCGAGAAAATTGTTTCCATATGAGATGTTGTTTTGTCTGACATCGTTTTAATGTGAACGCCGCGCGTCGGTACAGGGTTCGATGCCTGATCGCGGTGTCGTTAGCAAATGTGTAATACACCTTGACACGGCTGTGTTATGTCGTGTTGCTTGTAAGTTATCAATATTTAAAAATTGTACTTGTTAAGTAGAATTAAAAAAGTCTTGTAGCATCAGCGATGTGTGTTTCTGCTGGTTCGCAGCATTAACGCAGTAAACAGAAAATACAAGGAGCTTTCAATTTTAGACGAGGACATAGAGAACTTTACTGGTATACTTCAAACCTGTGATCAATGAAACAGCACACATAATAAAAGTGTCATCGACCACTATTAAATTTCAAAAACTGTCTACACGTCTCTACAATTTGTATCGAATCAGTCACTTACCGCGAAATGTAGAGTTACGAAACGAGCGGGCAGACCTCCAAAAGTCATCGGATTACAGATAGAGTTGTAGAGATAGATACAGTGATAGAGTTGTTAGAGATAGAGTTGTCGTGTACCTGTCAGACATTGACGCCGATAGCGGGCACGATGACGCGCGCAAATACTGATCGCCCGATACGCTCCAAGCGCCCCGTGAGATCTAGCTTCGCCCACGCTCACACGCACGCGTAACATTGAATTACTTTTGACTAGTTTTTGCCCGCGACTTCGTCCCGCGCCCGTCCCCGCAATCCCCTTTGGAGGTAGAATTTTTTGAAACGTGTGTTTAGTTCACCTCGACGTACTACATACATTATTATACATACGAACCTTCCTCTTGAATCACTCTATCTGTTAAAAAACTGGATTCGATTTCCTCCGAATATAAATATTTGTACAACGAATTTGTTATTTTTGTATAAATAGTCCAAAGTTATTTTTCCTAAGACGGCAGCGCCTTTTTAAACTATCAAATTCAGTTTCAAATCATGTGACTCCCGATCAATCTGTAGGAGCAGTCAAATATCATTACGCAGGCATTTCAAAAATGAAGTCGCCAGCCAGCCTGTCCTGCTGCCCACTATTAGCTGTAATCACGGGCCCTGGCGCCGGCGTGTACTGCTGAATCATCCGCTGACCACTTACTGGCTCTCGTTATCCACGGATCGGATGCTAGTGGATATTGAATGTTCTGTGTGTCCAATCTCGCTGACAGCTTTTGATTCTCATACTTCGTTATGCGTTTACGGTGTTTTTTCAGAGGACAATGGGAAACTCAGAAAAAAGTTCCTATAAATTACTTATTCAGAGAAAATTGTCATTGTAATGTTGTGTAACAGTGATAAGAGAGATGATTATAAAATGTGAGGTGTATATCTCCCTCCCTTTCTTTTTACCTCTTTCTATCTCTCTCTTAATAATACAAACCATCTCTCTAAAGCTTATGGTTGTATGTAACCCATACTAGTTAATTTTGATCCTATCCTATATCACTTCGCCAGGTCGACGAATGGAATGTTTCTGTAAAATCCTTGTAACGCGAATTTTTGAAAATTTTAAATAATAATAATTCTACACAATTCTATACACGGCTGTCTGATTTCAAATTTGGCTGGAAATATAAATAGGCCTTTTATGGGAAACGGATAGATGATAAACTTAACAAAACATGCAAACGTACTCATCACACTAAAGTTTGTTAGGGTCAGCATCGAACCCACGACCTCCAGTTTAGCAATCAAGATCCTACCACTGGACCAAGAGGCGAGTCAATAAGTTTTACAGTAATGAAAATAAGTTTTGTCGTCTACTTTTGTTTCTAATGAAACTGATACTTCTTCAGATGGCAAAAGGTCATAAACGCCATTATCGAATATCTACATTTACAAACTACCCGCTATATTCGCATTATCGCGAAGGGGCGTAAAGACCACCAGCGATATATTAACTTTTTCAATTAACATGCAGATGTTTTACGCAATAGTTGTTAAGCAATAATGAAGCGAGTATGAACTGCGACAAATTAATCTTCACTGCTGTGTTGGTATCGTTACTGGATACTTTATTTCATTGAACAGTGGAAATAGAGCCTGCGGAAGATGTGTGACCAGATGTATAGTTACTACTACGTAACAACCTACTTATTGTTTGAACCTTAACTTGTATTTGTTACTTTTAACCGCCTTCATTACTCTCAAAACTGCCTAAAGGTTGTTGACTGGAAGAGAACGCTTTTAGCATTAATTTTGCTATTTTGTCACATATGTTTTATAAGTTGCAAATACTGTATAAATAAATAAATAAATACTGGTATAGCTAAATTTTTTCGAGTTTTGCTGGTGTTGGTTTCAAATCCTAGCACATGATACTTGACAAAATGGTGAAAGAAATCGTTGCAAAACCTGCGCTTTGAGGTTCTGGATAATGTTAGTAAGGACTGAGAGGTATTTTGAAGGCGCACGCGACCATCGTGGCACAGTATGACCTTAACTCATCACGTAAACGCATGCAAGCCGTGCTCAACATTGGAACAATAAAATTTCTATTCAGAAAACAAAATGTGTCAGGCCCGGTATATCTCTGTAGACATACACTCTTGGCAGAGTGGTCATGGCATCAGGATGACAACATGACGTCACTAGAAGCTGCTGCTCTTGCTGTGTTTCCATCGGCTTCTGTTCCCTGAAAGCCCCGTTTATAAAACAACAACAACATACCATCACGCCGGGTCCCTAACAGGGTAGGCAGAGAGCTCCGAGTGCTAAATGTCTCTGTCCGTCCTTACGAACGCGTTTATTGTTTCGGATAAATCTTCATTAATATCATCCAGCATACCATGACTTATTTAGAGGACAGTCAATGAAAGGCACCGGGTATATTTATGCCTCTATCGAGTCACGATTCGCCGCAGACCAGCTGGCGGTGGCGGTTTGCGCTCGGCAACTTTTTCATCCCAAAAACGTGGGGCGCGTTTTTGCGGCCGCGAACGGGAGCGTCACAAAAAACGGACGGGACCCTGATTACGTACGAACTTTATTATGAAATGACATTGGATTAATCCGAAAGGCCACCTTGCGGCGCTCATTAACACAAATGGATTCACGAGTCGCGGGCACAATAAAAATCGCATTTACACACAAAAAAAAGAAACATGATTAATGATACAGAGGAAAAGTTGACTACAACGCGTGTACCCGCTGACACACGGCCGCCGCGGACACGCGATCGCGCGCCGGGCGACTGCAATTAGATGTACGTAAAAAACTGACTATCAATGCTGGTAGCGACGTCTAACAACAACAGCGTTAGAATTTTAACTTTAACAGTTTTTTTATTAAAACAATTCCCGCAAAAAAATTAAATCAAACAAGACTTGGCGAAAGTAGAAAAGCCATTTGCATACTTAGTCTTTGCCTTTCCGTGTGGAAATTACGCGACAGTATGTATGTTTGCAAATTAATGTCTCGTATTGTATGTATACGTAGAACTATACAATCCCTGTTTTTTATTCGAACATAAACAATTATGTGTACCGAAAACGTTGCCGCTGGAACTTCCAAAGCAAAAAAGGCATTGCGTGATTGTATTATAGATCAATTAAGTTATAAATACTCTAATCATTTCTACTACACCATTGATTTATGGTGAGTGAACATTTAATTGTTTAATTGCGGTGTACGTCCACGATGACAGTCAATAACCATCATTTATTGCGTTCCATTCTTATGAGGTACTAAAACTAAAACAGTCATAAGGTACTAATTAAATAGATTCATTATATTTTTAATCTATATGTAAGCAGTACGTATTTATTTCTTGTCTCGTATTAATAATTGATATTAAAAATTATCATAAATACGCCGTAAAATTCTTTATTCTGCATGTTGCTTTATACTAGTAATAATTATAGTTTTATTCCCATCAAATTTGGATTGTTCATTACAACCCCTTCTACATATGGCAGATTATAATAGAAAATCTAGATTAGGACCAAAATTTAGATCACGGTTATATGTATCACATGATTTGACATTTTTCAACGCGCATAAATGTCGCTTCAAATATTACCTCTCCTAGTAATTTTATCTTTTGAATATTTGTGTATTTGAATATATGAATCGTTAGATGATTTTAAATAACCTATAAAGCCATGTTCACAACGACTCGTAACTTTAGTAATCTGTTCATGAACACCTAATTGCAACAGAGTTTGTATGTTATTAGGAAGATATTACAGAATTACCGTATCAGAACACTTAGCTCTTCAATTGGTGAGTCCAATGTTGCTATCAGCCAGGTCAGTGTAGTTACAATTAGCTGATATCCCCATATTCCAGTGGGTAGAGATGCATTGGTACACCTCAGAACTGAGATAGTCGCTTCTTGCAAAAACGTAGCATATTACATTATACCTACAGTACATTGACAGGACATCAATAAAAAAACATAAAAGTTTAGATAGCACGGAAATTAATATATTGGTCTATTGGTTATAGATGTTGAATTCTAAGCCGAATGTCATGGGTTCGATTCCCACCCATAAGAAACATTAGTGTGATAAGTCAATTTGTTTGTATAATAAAAATATTTATGTATGTCAGTTATTTTAACGCAAGCATTTAATCGCCTGATTAGAAATCAGAGAGTCGTGTGTGGAATCGTTCGATTCATTAATAGCGCTCGAACTCGTCAGCGGCGATGGCCGTGTGTCCCCAAATATCACTAGTCACACAGTATTACAGTACGAATGTAATGCGGGCAGTCATTTTGTGATGTACACGATAAAGCGCGTAGTGGAGGCTCCGCGGCCAGCTACGGGAGGTGCGTGGCTGCGACAAACACTTTTGACTTTGTCACCTTTGTCAACTTTGTCACCTTTGAAACAAATCAGCTTATTGAGATTTTGTTAATATACATTCGCTTACTACCATTTACAAAAACTCCCATGTGAATGTCGCTTCATTTGAGGCGGTCGTCTTAAAATTAAAATATACTTAGTAATACCTTACGTAAATCGTAACGTTCTGTTTCGATTTTCTCGAAACTAAACTTTTTACACATAACATGTTTATAGTTGGCAACGACCATATATAGATAAAATATATAATCTGTACAAAGAAATAAAATTGGAGTGTCTGTTTGTAATATTCAAATAACCGTTTTTCACTAAATGCATATGTATGTATACCCAGTGCATATACAAAAAAAAAAACGTTTTTTACAATTTTTGTCTGTCGGCTGGACCGATTTTGACGGGACTTTCACTGGCGGATAGCTGATGTAATAAGGAGTAACTTGGCTGCTTTTATTTTAGAATTACATAAAATAATTAAATTCAAACGCGGACGAAGTCGCGGACACAGCTAGTACACACATCTACCTAATACTTAATAGATATATTTTTGTAATCTGTCCGCTTATTTAAGCTCGTTCAGTCATTCAACTCGGATGGTGCTCCATTTTCATTAAATTACTTATGTTGATGTTAACATAATTGTTCGATATAAATGTACGATACGACGATGATCGACCTTTAAATGTATTATAGCGATGGTCGATAACAATAATTACACTTGTTTCATCATAATAATTAATAGTGCGATCAAATTTTGATCAATATGTTGAGTAACGGTGGACTAGGGTCTCGGTTTAGTGGTTAGTGGACTAACCAAATTGCAGCTCGTGGGTTCGGATGCAACCTGCCTCACGCTGTATAAAATAGCTTGTCTTCACTCCAAAATTATCCAAGGAGTGCGCTTTGATTTGATTTGACATTGTGGGTAGACGGCGTGACATTAAATTACATGTGATTAATAAACATTTTTTTTCCTAGGACTGAAATCGAACCCACAACACAGCAAGCTTAGCTTCTCTAACCACCGAACCGAAAGGCCAGTCGTAATATAGTATAGTAGTAAAGTAGCGGTAACAAAATTCGCGCTAATGAGCAATTGTGTTAAGTAATGGCAAAATCAATAGGTTTTGTTTCCTCGGTAGCGGGTTCAGTGCCCCGGCGACGGCGCTGGCGATCACTATCATTCGACGCTTCATTGAAACCGCCACATAGGCGAATAGGGCTGGCAAAAAAATTAAATAAGAAAAAAAATATTATCTATATACCATCTCCAATACCTCTGTCCTTACAAACCTGATATGCTTCTACATTCATCACTCTCTTGATCTCTGTTGTTGTTGTTGTGTTGTTGACTCTTGACTCCCCCCTCAGCCAGCATCCGACCTATTTGGTCGAGATAGGACAGTCTTGGTTTTTTTCTTTAATCTCACAAATAGCATTAAAACATTAATATATGTTATGTGAAAGTTTTTTTGTTTTCATCAATTGCGTTAAAAAAAATTAAATAGGCATTGTAATTAACATAAAAATTATAAATTCTATTATATTTACTAGATGTTTTTATATACGTAACATCACGCCTGTAATCCCCTAAAGGGTAGGCAGAGGAGTGTAGTACACCCCCACAATTCACCAGTTAC
>DWDX01004737.1:0-11306 GCA_018245675.1 Agara michaeli | reverse complement strand
CAAATTAACTATTATTACTAAATTATTATACGACAATTTACACACACATGTAAGATTTTTAAAATAAATATAAAACCATGACTCTGGTACCCAGCATTGGACATATATCAAGACCCGGGGTTATAAACAGTTAAATTGGTGCATATTTCAAATAGTTGTGCAAGTTCAAACTACTGAAGTTTATCGTAAAATTATCGCTACTATGGTCATTGAAATTGTTGCATTACCAGTTTTCAAACAATTTCGATACCAATGAACACAGACTAGAATCCAATAAAGATTAAATAGAACACTTTAAGTGGATACTACGAACATATGCATTCGATGTAGAATTCAAATGAGAACAGAAATTTCACCACAGATCGCTTGTTATTGTTATTCAAACGGTGTTGCCACACGACAAGCGCTGTGTAGACTTCTATTACCTTTACACGACCTTCCAATGACGGCATATAATTTTATGTTTATAAACTCCATTGTCTCGGTTATTACTTTAAGTTAACACGTGATATAATGAGAATGAGCTTTTTAACGGCACCGCATTTATTCACATCGCGCCGCTGTCGGGCGGACGGCGGCGGCGAAAAAAAACAAAAATCCGACGCGAACCGAGTCCCAAATTGATATTGACGCGTTCCATTTAAAACAATAATGAAGCGCATTGTAAATTGAAAATAATGAAATTTGATTGATGTGTTCCACGAAAACAACGTTCGGTGTGAAATGCGAGTGAATATGCTTTTGTTTTGTTTTTTTTTTTTTTTTTCTTATTTATTTAATTTCGTGTCACGTTACGTCACTGGCGCGATTGCTGAACGATTTTCACTTAATTGAAAGTGGTTTCATACACACTATGGACAATGGTCAGGTAGATGCAAAGCGATAGAAGGCACAACGTAGCAGACAATAGCCACGGTAAGAGAAGAATGGCTGTTGCATGAACGCTTTTGCCTTATAATACAAAAACGATATGATTGTCGACAAGTTGAATATTTGTGTACGCAAGCCCACTAACTGTTTCGGGCTCACTTTTCACGTTTCGCAAGTCAAATTACATCGGGGCGTAGTGGTATACTAAAAAAAAAAAAACGTAACATCACGCCTATAATCCCCTAAGGGGTAGGCAGAGGAGTGTAGTACACCCCCACATTTCACTAGTTACGTTTAAGTCCCACAATGGGTGTATACTAATATAATAGAATTTGAGTGTCCGTTTCTAATATCGAAATAACAGCTCTATAATAAATGCATATGAAAGTATATACGGTACTCAATACGATATAACAATTTCTAAAATGGCTATCTGTTTGTTTCGGACTACTGTGAAACTGTTGGACCGATTGCGATGGAGTTTTTATTGGCACAAAGCTGATAACAGAGAGTAAACTTAGGCTTTTAATGCTATTATATTGAATACGCAATTAAAAACAATTGAAAATCGGCTGCCGCGGCTAGGTGGTGATAAAAAAAAAATACTCCGACTATTCCGATAGGTCGAATTCACACGAGCTTGTAAATATTTATGGATCCGGTGCGAAATGCGAAGTGGTGCGGGGAAAAAAAGCTCACCCTCGTTCCAACAGGACCGCGGCCACGGGAGCCAGCTCGGAACCGTGACAGGGGGTTTATGGCGGGTGGTATTATTACCTAACGGCTTCGACCGATAGACTCATAGTAGTCGATTTTGAGATTTATGGCTTGTTAAATTAGTGGACTACATCGCTTTTGAACGCAACGAAAGCAGAACTGGTTATCGTGGAATATATAAAAAATGGATCGCAAGCCATTTGTCAAGTATAAAATCTAAAGGGGATAATATCAGTTTTGTTGCGGACGAACATTCCAAATGTATAATCATATTTTTTGCTTCAGTCCAATTAGGCTAGACGCGCACAGTCGAAATGTACCTCGATCTTTAACATGAATACAATTCTAAGTAAATTTAACTCAAGTCGGTGTATCTGACCGTTATCAACGCCGAAACCTTCCTAGGCCCGGTAACGGTCTCAGCGAACAATGTGTGCGTTTCCCATATCGATTTACCAATAGTATGAGCAGTCAATTAACGAAATTAATCATTAACGAGATCGGTAAACTCTATGAAGCGAAACAACGCCGCATTGGATCGCTCCCATGGCGCACGTGTACTGGCCATTCATGGGAAAACGTTTAACAAGGGCGATACAGCGTTGATACCGTCAATTATCTACCCCGAACGGTGAACGGTCATCGATTCGGGTGTTATTGAAAAATTATAGATAGCAGTAAACGGTGTTTCAATAAACCATACGCCATGGGAACGAGATAAACTGGATATTGGTATACGGTAGCCCCTAATTTTGTACTGTTTAATGAGAGGTTATTTATGACATTGCACGAAATGAGGTTTTCAATGTAATATAGCTGAAGTTCGTTTGTTTGTTTGTACGCGCAAATCCCTGGAACTAAGGGTCCGATTTGAACAATTCTTTTAACTTTTGATAGCTTATCTCGTTAGGAAGGTTATTGACTATCTAACATCACGCTACGACCTTAACAAGAGGTGGAACAAGGAATGTCAGATTTTACAGAACTTCATTATTTTTGAATTCAGAATGTAAAAAATTGTAGTCGTATGTGTGGTTATAGACATTGACCCATTAGAAGCGAGTGAAACGTAAATAGTAAAATATATACATGTATTAATTATCACGTCCAAGGTTTATAGCTTGCTAGTATAATGGTAATAAGCGCTATTATTATTCTCTAAGTAACACGGTAAGGCTTATAAAAATTTGCTATTAACGGTCATGCGCGTACTATGAGTCGCTCTTATTATGTCTTACTTAACTTTATGTTCCTCTCGATATGCATCAAGCATTGCATATGACTAAAATAACTTAAACACTAATAATAAAGAAGTAACGGTCAAGTATTTGTTATCTTGAAATCTACAAGAATGAGAAGAGCTTTTTTGTGTAAGAACCTTTTTGATCCGTTTTTGCTCCAGCTCCGATCGAAAGTGTCGTGTCCTCGAGAGAGCTTTTGAGTTGCAATGTTTCCGTTGAAAGCGCAAGTCGAACTTTCACTGGGCTTCGAAACAGGAATGGATCTCAGATTTTACGCTCGACGAGACCGAGCTTTCCCATAGAAAAACCAAGGAGTCACTGTCCGTAACATAAGTTACTTATCAGCTGTTTTTATAGCTGCCGACGCCATAATTACAAGTCTTGCAAGGGTGGAACTCGAATTTCACGAGCAACAATTATTGAGTTGTGCAGTTCAAGATTTACAAGCTTAGGGGTCACTGATAATTTTATGGAATTTGGCTTCGATAAAATCTAACGGGTACGCGATTCTCATACGATGTTGAAATTGTTTTATTGCACACTGCAATACTAAATATTCCGATTGCATATTGCAAATATATAATTAAAAGCATCTATATACTAGTTTGAGTTGGAAGATAATCGTTCAATGAAAAATTCTCAATCGTCATTCTCAATATTCATACTCAATCGTCTCTGGCTATACCATTAAGGATCTAGCGTGATGGTATAATAATAGTAACTTGACAATTTGTAATCGTATTTTACCGAAAACTATTGTAGTAAATTGAGTGAAATCATGATTTATTATAGTGAAATCTTTAAACAATTTCAAGTGGAGTACGGTCGACACAAGAACGCAGTGAAATTGTTCGCGCGTGGGAGAAACTATCGTTAAGTGTGAATATGAAAGTGCGTTCCACTGCAGGTTCGTCAGAATTTTTAAATGTATCCCTACATTCTCATACGGTTAAATTCGTCGACTACATACAATGTTGTACTCGATCAGCGTATTCCGTTACGGGCACGTCTGCTCGCGTGTGTGTAAACATTTTCGTGTAACTATTTATAAAATGTATTTAACCGTTTTGATTGTGATTCTCGGCGAGGTTAACATACTCTACATGATTCGAATTACAATTGTTCGATTCATTGTAATATATGTACACTTAATGTGTCGTCATGCAGGTTTTTAACTATCATTTGTCGGATTTGCACGACACTCAAAAAGAGGCAGGTCCAAAAAACGCCAGCGTAAAAGAAATATAAGTTCTGTTTTTAAAATGAATGATTTTCTCTTTCCAAGTAGGTCATAAATTTCTTCTCTAATTTTACTTGAAAATATTTCAACAATAGATCAGCAGTATCTGTGCATAAAATTCGCATTAAGCATTATGATATGCATAAATAATTAATTAAATTTTTGCAATTAATTATGTTCTATGTATAATATACATGTGTGTTTATCAGCTGTCCGGTTACCATAACACAGGCATTCCAATTGCCTAATTTCGAATCAGACAGCCGTGCGTGGAATTGTCCCTAATTTTACTGGTTCGTCGTGACCGAACGTCATTTAGGAAGCGAGGAAAAGATATTTTGATAGCTCGAAGCAATCCTGTCCACCGCAAATCGCACTACCAACCTTGTACGGCAATCGTCGCTGTGTTACGTTCGTGTGCAATAAAACCCTGTGAATGCGCACTTTTTATCCTGTACGTTGGAGTTCGTTGGGCTCACTCGACCATATCGTACCTTCCTTAGGGTCGGTTCACACGTGAGGTGCCTACGTGAGAACTAACCTAACGACGCCAGTGGTCGATTAGGTTTCTGCATTAGCAAGTGCACGGCTACCTGTCGTAATGGACGTATGTAATTGTTCAAGACTAATGGATACCGGACATTAGACAAACATTGGTGTTTGCATTGTAACGAGGTCCGTTTGAAAGGACCATGCGATCCGATATATGTGACAGCTTAATAACAATAAGACATAGGACATTAATACAAACTGATTAGAAATTAGTAAATTATATAGAAATTGATACAAAATTTATTTATTACACCATGAGAAGTGGTATAAAAGGTGGACTTAAGCATTTTCTGCCAGTCTACCTTTAGGCCAAGCAGAAAATGACAAATGTATTCGTTAAATAAAAGTTTGTCCTGGTCGGGAATCGAACCCACGACCTTCGGTTTAGCAGTTTACCCTCTAGATGACGGAGCCAGCTGCGATATACCTTTATGAAGTATGTAGCTATAAATTTTATTGTTTAAAAAGAATCTTGAAAGCGATTCTCAACCTTTTGCATATGTAATAAAGCTATAAATATGTGACTGTCATTTACATTGCAATCTCAATGGAAATAAATATAGAAATATTATGTTACCCATTAATAGATGTCCATATTTTTTGCGGCACGATTCTTTACAATCGATTAGACAACAGACAGAATATTAATCATATAATTTTAATATATGCATGAATCTGTATTTAAAATGCATATGATAATATTATCCGTGTATCCGTTATTTTAAGTAACGACAAAAAAATTAGTTAGTTCTATTAATGCGTTTAGCAATCACACATAATAGTGATCCGTTGAGATTTTTTTTCTTTAAGCGAAATCTGAATTATTATATTGCATTACTCAACATTTGGATCGCCACGAAGTTATTAAATAAATAATGTTTATGGTGATATCGTATGAAAAAGATGTTATATTCGATGAAGTATATATAACAGAGAAGAACGGAGATTCTGTACGTAGTCTATCATACTCCACACACCTCGGAAACATTATATAGGCATATATGCAGGTTTCCTCACGTTGTTTTCCTTCACCGTTGCAGCGAGCGATATTTAAATTCTCAATTGTAAAACGCACGTAACAGTTCAGAGGTGCGTGACAGGTTTAAATAACCCATTTATCATATTGTCACGAAAGGTGATTATCGGAAATATTTATATTATACTCACACACACTCACTTACACGTATACACACACACGCGCACACATGGACGTAAAATGTAAAAACTACGCTAACTACATATGTAAAAACCTAGTACTTAAGTTGTTTGTACTCTTTAGCCTAATCAAAGCATTGGGAAGCCACTGACTCCTAGGCCACAGCTGATGCTTATCTAGGAGTCAGGGCTGCAAGTATATGTATATCCAATTATGGCTAATAAATCATTATTATTATTGTTATATAAAAAAAAATCGCGCGCTATCTCGCACCGAACTCGATCCGCATTGTAACAGATGATGGCATCCCCCGGTCATTCGTAGAGGGTGCTATTAATATTGCACCGCATGCGGGGGTAGAGCAGATGCGGTGGGACCGTTACTATTCCCCTATCTCACTGAATTTCAAATTTGGAAATGGAACACGTGTGTTGACAGCTTTTTTTCGAACGTTCGGCGTTTCGCAATTTAAGTGCGTAACACGATAAGCTTTTGCGAGCTTTACAAGTTGAACTACTTTAATGGGTTTGGTTGAGTATTTTCTGTGATCGATATGCATCATATTTTTTTTTGTGAAAAGTGCACGGCTAACAGATCTGGTCCGCCCGATTTTTTATATGGTTTGCTAACCTTTTGTTTGTTTAATAAACCCGTCCCTTCTAATGATGCAAGGTTTTAAGAATCAGTTCAGTAATATTATTCCTTAGATGCCGAAATTGGAAAACACAAAACGAAATATATACGAACGTACACTAAACGGTTTTTTATTTATTTATATTTATGAATCCACAGTCTTCCCGTCCGCGCTTTTTTGAATTTAAGTTGGTTTTTGGCAATTTGTAGCTATATTTCAGTTTTTTTTCCATTTTCTCCACTCATCATTGTTGTTTTGTTTAGTTTGTTAGTTATTTTATAATCGAGATGTCTCTATTGCGGGTCGCCATTTCAACAACAACGACAACAACAACAATAATAATAATTATAATAAACGGTTAAGTTCATTATGCTGAGCGCAGTAATAATATTAAGTAAAATAAGGGTAGAACTCGGATACTCGGACGGGAAATGTGGGGAGTGTGTCAGTTAAAAAATCAATATGACCGTTGAAGTCAGTGTCCGCGAGGGTGCGGCGACAAAGGGTGCGCACGCGTCGGTATTGTTCACAAATGAATCACGGGACAATAGTACGGGTTGTGGGCCACTGTACCTTCGATAAAGTTTATTGGGGCATTTGCGGAGTAATTATTATTCTTTTGTACACACAATACTCTGACATTGGTGAATATTTCGTATGTTTTTGCAATTTCATATTTATCGATATTATATTCATGGTTCTATTTAATATAAACTAGCTTTTGCCCGCGACTTCGTCTCGCGATTATATTATTATACATATGTTATTATACATATAAACCTTCCTCTCGAATCACTCTATCCATTAAATAAAACCGCATCAAAATCCGTCGCGTAGTTTTAAACATCTAAGCCTACATAGGGACATAGGGACAGCGGAAGCGACTTTGTTTTATACTATGTAGTGATTCGCGTCGCAGTGTTATAAAACCAAGGTCCGTATACCACGAAATATACGTACTAGTTATTTTAAAATTAAATATTAATAATTCCAAGGTGTTTATTATTTAGCAAGGAAAATGCAAAGAGAAAATATATTATACACGTGCTATACGTAGTGTATTAATCTACGTTGTAATAGCTCGTAACGTGAGACAATTAACTGTACCCGTTTTCACTTCGCGATAAAGTTAATTTATACCGAGCACGTAACGCAAATGAAAATGTCGCTAATCAACTTTATTTACAATCAGTAAAACTGTTCGTTTCAACAGAATCATGTTTGCGGATTTCCGTTACCGTTTCATAAATGGTAGTAGTGACAAATGGTAACTTTCAATGAAATTACCATACATTTACAAGATGGCCTGATTGGCGTCTTGATGCAGTAGTTAGAGACTGACTGCTAAGTCGGAGGTCGTCAGTTCGATACCCATACATATTTATATATATACAAGCTGTCCCGACGAACTTCGTACAGCCTCACAATAAATAAACAGTTTAGTTACACCAATCTGAATCGATTTTAATCTTATTTGGCGAGACGTACGTCATATTATGTTTGACAGCTTATTAATATTCGACACTGCGATGGTAGCGCAGTCTGTCGGATTCGATGTGAAACATTCTAAAATCAACAACTAATTAAAAATTAATTAAAAAAACATTTTCCAGTGGACCAAATTCTGAATCCAAACCACTCTCAAGACCCCTTGAACACACACAAAAAATTTCATCAAAATCGGTCCAGTTGTTTAGGAGTTCAGTGACACACACACACGCATACAAGAAATATATATATTAAGATGTTTATCACTTATCTGGTCACCGTAGTGCTGGCCAAGTTTGGGATTTGATCGCTGTGTGTGTTCCAAGATATTATTAATATGTATTAAGTTTCAGAATATTTAAATGCAGCTAATCAGAATATTTCAACGGAAATCTCTAATATGTAACTTGACCGCTTCTCGTGTTCAATTGTAACCATTTCTAATGCACCCATCTAGGAGCCCCGCTGGCGGGTCCACTTATATTTTCTAAGAGTAAAAACATTTCAAAGTTCAACGACACTAGTAAAGGTGTAATTACGTTCGGAATCGAACCCGGAGGGACGCAAGGAATTGGGTGACCCGGTTGTTTCTTAGACCCCCTACTCCGTTCGTACGGTTGGTCAGTTTCAAACAATGAGACTTATGACCCTCAAGTGTTTGAAGAACTCTTGAGTACGCTCAAAATTCACATCCGCAGTAACAACAGCGTTCGGTTTGAGTTTTATATTTAAGCCAGCTGTCTGTTTCAATCGAATATTATGTTGAAATGACGCATAAATACTATGAAATTTATAGTAGGAGGAAAAATGAATGAACGTGCGATATGTAATCAGCATTTTCCACAAATACGTATTTTATCAACTACGCAAATTATTCATGTCTACAATACTACTATACTCATTGTACTTAGTATTGTTACGTGTATAGTGAAAATTATTACGCAACATTATTATTCGGTAAAACAACAATTTTGTATGCTTACTGATTAATTTGTACTTTGCGTTTCTCCACGTACGTCTATAGATAGATAAATAATATAAGTCGACTAACACTGAATGTAAAAACCATCGCGTCTTGCTTATGTTGCCGCTAATATAAATAGATAAGTACACGTTTACTCGCATTAAACTATATTGTGCCTAAGTAAATTTTGTCATGTGTAAAAAACATTTAGAATTAATTTATTTGGACGAAACATAAATTAGTATTGATGCATTTTAAACTGACTTTAATTCGACCTGTTAACAGATAGCAATGAAAAGGTTGTTACGTAAAATTGAATGAGCGACGCCATTTTGCGCAAGCGCGGGAGCGAGCATTAGCGTGCGTCCGCGCACGTGTAGGACGAGAGGTGGTCGGTAATATACACGAGGCATTTAAAAGACGGGAACGATAAGTTTTATTTAGTGTTAGCTATTAATAAGGTTTATTTTAGTTACATCGATCTATTCAATGAAAGAATTTAATTTGACCTATAACATCCAATGTAAAGAACTGTATAAAGCAATAGACGTAATTAATCCCGCCATAATATATATATGTAAAAATAAATATATATATATGTAAAAATAAATATGTATATGTAAAAATAAACATGCTAGCGACAGTATAGGAAATATTCTAATGATATGTATTTATGAAAAATAACGATTTTCCGTTATTTAGTCGCATTGATAACTGTTGGTCGCTATATTATCAAAACTGTTACTAACATGCAGCTGTTAACAAATACCTCGTCTGAAATGACAGCGAGCGCTCAGACTATAAACGCGGGCGTAGGTGCGACAAGGACGCGCGATTTTTACTACGCTTATTAGATAATCAATATCGTATTCGTATTCATGAATACGCTTATGAAAAGCAACATGAGCTGTTTTCATAATAAACGGTCACGTTATACTGTGGTATCGATTTGATTATAACAAAAGAGCATCAGAGCAAAAGGGGAACGCAAAATGAACTGTGGAAGGTTTTTTAATACATACCAAATAAGAAAAAAACAGATAATTTTTATTCCATCCAAATTTTTAAAAAAATACACACACAATATTAAAGATGTGGATGGATGGGAAGGGGGTACACTCAGCTATACCCGTGGAAAACCACTGGCGCTGATTTAGGGATGGGACGAAAGGACGGTAGTTCTTTGGTTTTTTTTTTTTGGTGAAATAAACCAAACTGGGAGTAACGGTGTCACGTGACTTTCGATATGATAAATCGCAATATTTACACGCAGTGCGTATACGCCGTGTCCCATATCGCAACTACTACGCAGTTGTTTACATAGTATTTTTATTATTATCGAACGTTTCACATATGCCACCGCACATCTGCAATCTAAAATGGAACAAGTGTGGGAGGCCGGTCAGCGCGGCGTAAGCGGCTCCGTAGAGTAATGTCAAAACAAACACCGTATCTGGGTCACGTCGTCAACAGTGTGTCTTGGAACGACACTCGTCACAATCATGCCTCGCGAAACTATTGGAAAGACGGGAACATTGTCTATGAAAATAATGGTTCAGACGTAACTTACGTAACTCATCAGTTCAAAAAGGCTCACGCAATGATTTGCCGTTACACTAATTTGTTTAATAAAAGCTGGCAATAAAAAAAAAATTGCTTAACATTGAAATACAATTCATTCATTCATTCAATTTGAGCTTAGTGTGTAAAGGCAAAAGCATCAAACAAACCCCGAATTACGATCTAAATATCGCTGTTAACTGAAATAATACAAAAAAACAATTTAATAAGCGCCTAAACATGTTCCTATAAAAACGCCATAGCCATTAAAAATTAACTAAGAAAAGGCGAATTACATCTTAATTTTTAATCACACACCGCCCGAATGATTTAATGGGAACTTCCTTGCGACCCTTTATGAACTTTTTGACACCTCGACGGACAAAAAATATTCGCACGTCGGCCAACTGACTGGAGGTCGAGGCGTGTACGGAAGGGGTAAGCGACGTCGCCCATAGACAAAAAAAATCTCAGTGACGCGACAGAAAATGCAAGTTAAATAACAATGTATTATGGTTCGAGCACACGTTCGTCATTCGAGCGTCCTGTTATCGCGTATAAAACTGATGTAATCCGAACCGTACTGCTGGAGGTGGCAGTATTTATGAAACATTACCCGCTCTAGACGCACCGGGCCACCGATGATATAACATCGGCTTTAGACAACGAAGGAAATCTGATGCGTTAAAACGATACGAAAATCAATCGATGTTAGGTACACTTATTGATTAATTACGTAACATTTCACAAATAGAAAGTCTACATTTTGTCAACCGGTTTATTTAAGGTTTATTTAATGTAAGTTTCACTGCCTCGTTGGTCGGGCGGTTGCTAGCGCGACTGCCGATCGGGAGGTCCTGGGTTCAAATCCCGGGTTGGGTACT
>DWDX01004736.1:0-11307 GCA_018245675.1 Agara michaeli | reverse complement strand
AAGCGCGTCAGGTTTGCAAGGACAGAGATATTTGGCACTCGATGCTTTCTGCCTACCCCGTTAGGGACCTGGCGTGACAGTGTGTCGTTGTTGTTGTTACGTAGATAATGACCAGCAGATCAATTGAATGTAACATTTGAAGTGAATAGTAAATATTTTTACAGTTCTATGTTGTTTAGGACTGAAAGCATAAAATTATTGGTATATAATAATTAGGTACTTACTCGTCATGAATTGTCGACGTCTAATTTACTTCAATCAAAAATACCGCAAAAGTACGGGCATTTTGTGTAGATTTACCAAATATTTAAAACATCTAAATAATAATAGAACCTTAATATTAGTCGTTACTTATATAGAAGTCAATATTAAAACGTAAAATGCATTTTCAAATAGCAATATGTTCAAATACATATATTGCAAATTAATCTCCCGACATTCTTGACAGGTAATGCCGTAATGTAATAATTATGCACACCGCGTGAACTTGACAACGGAGACAAATAGTCGAAGTGTCGAAGTTTAAATAAATATGCACTACACACATACCGTATATCAACTCGCAATCTGTGCTGTAAAAGATAACTCAGCAACCGGAAAAGTAATAAGGTACCTCACAGCAGCCTCTAGATACAGCTAAGTATATTATATTTCAATCTTATGAACACAAGTACCTGCTTTACATTGAATATCACAGATATTTCAAATATAATATATACATAGATTGTATGTATTATGCGTTATGCATAGATAGGTTATTATGCGAAAAGAAGGCGAGGTTGTTTGTAAGCCACTATAAATCATGTACCTATTTGTTTAATGTTACAATGAAATTTAATACCCGTGACCAAATCTAAATAAATATTTTTTCTTTATTTCTCTCGTATTTTCTCTATTTTTCTTCTTTGACGTGCATATCATATATGAAAATAAACATCGGAGATGCATTAATAACTCTGTCACAATCTCAGTGTGCGCGAACGAAGAATTATACTTTTATTTCCTCGTTTTAGTTTTGATCAGCATTTTAGTAGTACATATTATAACAATAACGTGCCTTGTATATAAAGTTGTACCGTGGTGGTCGCATGTTACTGTGAGATCTGTTTCTTATGGTCGCCGTGCTGCCCGCGTCGTAGCTCAGTCGTGCGTAAACCATAATATAATAGATCGATAAAAGTTGAAAGTAACAAGAAATATCAAAATTTTTCTAAGCTCTATTATTTTTTAGTAATAGGTAAATGCTTTTAGCAGATACCGCCTTTAAATAATTACAACTTTTTCACGCTCCACTGCTGGACTCGGATTAGTCCTCGTAACACAAAGTCCTCTTCTACTTAATGCTGTCCTTAATTATCGTAATTATTTCAATCAACATCAGAAATGAAATCAGTATTAATTGTCTCCAAAGTGGCGCAGAGAACTCTAAAGAGTCAGATCGTATTAAATTATGTCTAAAAGATATTTATCAATGGACGTAAATCGTCTTAATTGTACCAATTTTAACGGTCCAATTCTTGTAATGCAATATGTCTCACTGGAAAAACTCATAAATAACCGACCGATTATAATCGGAATCTTCTAGTTTATTTTGTTGCATATTGGATCCAATACGTTATGTTAACTTTATCTTCGTTTTATCGTGCTCTAGTAAATTCATGCTCTTATTAATATCATTATTTAATAACATAAAGTTTCATTCCAATAATTATAATGACTGTAAAATCCTTTATAGTTTACAGTCTGATATATGTATATGTAGGGATATAATCCAACAAAATGGATAATTGCAATGATACGCCTACATTACTGTACTATTCGATATAATTACTGATCAAATTCAAGGCTATCAACTACAACTCAACATCAGTCTCGCTTGGGAAAGAAACAGTAATCCATAACCTAATTTATTATATACAATTTAAATACATCAAGCTATATAACCCTGATCATGCTCCATTTCGGTGTGACATACGTATCGGTAGTAGTACAAACGGTGTTATTTACTCTTTTGTTACACATGTGCCCTTTGTGGAAAATACGAAGTTTGTAGTTACAAGTTGGGACAGTTGTCCCAAAGTATACACCGCCCTACTTCACCTTCGCGAATTGATACGTGATAAAATAATCCTTATTTTGTTAATTTTCTATTAATTCATTCATTCTCACCTGTTCATATTCGATTCAATTCTCTTCTATCAAAAACTGGATTACACATTTTCAAACGAGAACAAGTATAGAGAATCGCGGTACAGATCAATCAGACCCAAGCCTCCATGTATAATCTCTTACAGCACAATAAGAGTTTCTCGTAATGCTTTGCTTTTATTGTTTTTTATTGCCCGATAATATTCATTGCGCCTCGCAATAAAATGTTATGACCCTGCAATAAAATTATCCATTACTAACAACAGAATTAAAATTAAACACGAATCTACGCCGGAGAGTGTCTGTGATTCTCGTGATTCCATCAAACGCGATATTTTGGATCATCACCTCCGGCTAGATATTAATCTGATTTGCGCTCGCGTTCAAAATTGTAATCATTGAACAGCAAATGATCTTACATTACACGGTCACGCGACGTCTATCATTACTTTTTCCATGTCCACTGCCACAGTTACATGACTTCATTATGTATCCGCAAATTCATCATCGCTGACAGTTTGGAGGTTCGGAGTCTGCTTGTCCCGCAAATCGTTCAGTTCGCTGCTCATTACATTCAAATTACGCATAAAGGTGGCAAACAATATAATATATTCACGAAATAAAAATATATACTGTTGTTAACACATACACCATCCCTGCGGCAGTTTCAGTTCGAATCCCGGTACGCACCTTTGACTTTATCTAAGTAGGTAATTTTTTTAAAGTATATATTGTAACAGTGTAAAGAAACATCGCGAGGATCAGAGTTCTCTGTAATAAGGCGTGTTAATAGCCACATTCTTCACATTCTGCAATGAGAGCCTTTCTCAATAGTGGAACGATAAAAGGATTGATAATTATGGAGATAACAGAACAATATTTCATGATATGTATAAATAAAACAAAATCTAGGGCTCACTTAAGTGGAACTAGCGCAACTGCACTAGAGTAACTGACAACAGCTATTTTACTGTAATTAGAACTCGGAGAATAATCTACTTTCAACTGGATTGTAATAACTAAGTGTGAAGTACATCCTTTACGTATTAATTTTCATGTCAATTTGTAACTGATACGTTTGCGTCGCCCTCGAATATTTCTAACTTAAAGAGTGTTATTAATTTTTTATTACCAATAACTGCAAAGTTTAAATACATGTCATACAATATGAAATACATGTATCTGCTTGTACTTTTGCATTACGTAGCGCGAAAACTTTTAAAGTAAAAACCAAGATTTGTTGAACAAATTATTATCGAATTAAAGCATTTGTGAAAAAAGTCTTAGTACAATTAGTCCTTTGGCAGTACCTATATTATTCAACGCTAAAAAGTTTGAAGTATAGCTCGATTGAAATAAACTTATAAAAACCATTAACGGTGTGATAGAAGTTCGGTCAGTAATAAAATTTAAATAGGCTACATTTTTTATCTATGGAACATGCGTCGAAAGTAAAACTTTTTATCTATATTTATGAGACATCATAACCGCTGATCGTTATTTTTCGTAATTAAGTAAGCTAAATTATACACTGAATACATATGTTATGTAAGGCGTCATTTAAGGCTTCTTAATGCTCGGATTAGCTGCTCCCGAGATACATGAGCATCAGACGTAATAAAAAACGGCTCTAAATTTAATAATGACGGACACACAAAAGTGTCAGAACGAGTCTTCTCATGGATTCACTACAATAGTATTTCGGCCGGATGCGCCCCGCTATACTCAATGTAGCACCTGATTCATTATGAACGCGCTTTTTTCTCCTCAATATCATTACCGATCAGGTCTTAAAGCGGCCGTCTTATTTATTTTCTTAGTCGCCGTTATCATTCGAAATGAAGATGTAGTTTTTGCGCTTACACTTCCGAATAGCTTATTAGTATACACTCATGTTCTAATGGTGAGCAGACGGGCATTTTTTTGGTTTTATTAGTTTATTATTATTTTTTGGTCACTTTTAGTTTTTTATTTACACACCTATCGTCTGACGTGTCTGCGCTAACAAGAAGGAAAAAACCGAATAGGACTGACTGTAAACATACAACACAACAACAATGTGTTGTTCGTTTGAGATAGTCAACTTACATAAAATATCAAATCTACCAGTTTCCTTTCTAAGGTACTATGGTAACTATTAGACGCGTCATGAGAAAAAAGAATATTACACTAAATTAATTTTACAAAAAACTATTGAATGTTTCGAATATTGTCCTTTCATTATTCTCTTTCATGCCTAGTTTCTACCCAATAGTGCATGATTATGTATTCTAAAAAGCCAAAATCTTTTTCCTAGGTTTCAAGACACCGGCATACCAAATTTGAACAAAGGCAGTTTTAATTAAAAAGTAACAAATAACATAATGATAATTGTATAAAGTATCGTTCAATATCTTTAAGGTATTGAAATACGTTCAATTGCTCACAGACAAAGAAGACAGACCGTTAAAGTTCACGTAGACATCAGACGAACGGTTCTGACGAAGGTATCGTATCGCACGATATCTTCACCGAGGCACTTAATTCGCGTGCAATGAATACCTCCGTCGACAATGAAATTCTGTAACTGTACCAGTTATCTGATTTTTATTGTTTATATAAAGACGCTTCGTTTATCTACTTACCGAACACCGCTTTATGTACGATTGATGTATCCGATTTGATTCAATATTATAGTATAATTGAATTTGTTAGCGCAAAAACGATCTCACTTTTATAAGTCTTTAAAGGCTTTTAGAATTAGCCTGTTGGTTAAGTGGTTTAAGACCTCGACTACTAAACCGAAGGTCGAGGATTCGATACTCAAACAGAACAAATATTCGCGTGATGTATATATGTATGTTTATCAGCTGTCCGAATACTATTTAGACATTTAATAAATTATCTAATTTGGAATCGGGTTACTCGTGTCTCCCAATTGTTACTATAATATTATTATTATTTGTAGATTTATCGTAGATTGCTTACGTCAATGTAACGCACTGCTTTGAAGCACGTTAGAACAGCCAATTCCAGCCAGTCACCGGCTTGTGACCAACTTCAAAGAACGCCGATATTAAGTAATACTAATTGCACTTATATACTTGTATACCAATGTATACAAACAGCGCTATCCCTATAGTCCTATCATTTGCAGATGTTAATTGATTGATAGTTATATTATCAACAAATGCCAACAGGAATAACTGACAGAAATAGTTTTATTATGGGTGACAGTCTATTATGTTACGTTGACAGACTCTTGTGACAGCTGCTTGCTCTTTTCTAATCTTTTTTGCGTAAAAAGCAAAATAGCTAGATGATGCTAAGTACAATACAATGAATATAAAGTGCAATGACAATATTCAAAGACTGTCTAAAAATATTATCGATTCATGTATGGACAAAGTGCATGTATTTCTTAAACCGCTCGATGCCTAGCCATTGGTGATTTATGTCTTATGATAGAGAAATTTATAGCTAACTCTGCGCCGTGTGCTGTAACAGGCACCGCTTGTTCTTGATCTTAAGTTTCGTAGTACATATATTGCATTATTGTCCTTCGAGCCTGCTCGATTATTGTTGAAAATATTACGATGGCTCGTATAAAATATTTTATTACGTCGTATTAAGCTCTAATAATGTGTTCAACATACCGTTCAAGCGTAATAAATACACATGACATTAAATCTTACGATTTTAAAAGCGTAAAATGGTTAAAGCACTAACACCAATATGTAATCTGCTCTGTCAACAACATTAATAAACCCCCAATATATCGTCTACTAGTTACATACGATACAACAAGCCTTTGACAAGTAATAAAAATACATTAAGCTAAAAACTACTCAAACCAATTGAAAAAAATTAAATAGCTCGAGTTCCAATCGCGCGAGAACTACGCCGTTCAAAATGATTATAGAGAAATATTCTCCATGTCATGTTCTCTCATAGAGTTGTTACTACACCTAAAAACAATTTAATTTAATCTTTCATACCCTGCAGCAAACTAATGTAACCGATTAGTTCTAGAGTCATTAGCCGGTGCCGGCCACACAGCAGTAGGTAACTTAAGGTCATGAAATATGGCGTTTTTCAATATGCATTGTGTGCGAAATTACATCTGTTGTGTTTCTAAAAGGCAAAAAATGTTTAAGCATTTTTGTTTGCTAAGGTTTTGCTAAGAATTAGATTGCTTTTAGCCTTAGCCAGTATCCATTACATTATAGCCTAAAATGTATTTAAGAGTTCGAATTATTTCAAATTTTCTATTTGGTCCAGATGTGGCTACAGACTCCAGACGTCTATGTTCAGTCTGAGGTATACTAGTAAGGGGATCCGTTATGGTTGCGTTAAATCCAGCATACTACATATAACGCCAAGGACTGGACGTTGTAGGGATACTTTCTATACACTTTCAAGTGTATCTATACTCCCGAATAAAATTGAATTCTGTAACATATTATCTACGTTATCTCAGGTCAACGACACCTCGATCACTGCTATTTATTACTATCATCTACAAACGATTTCCAAAGTTACAATGCCACGAATAATTCCACTACATATCGAACCAAATTATTGACCTGCAATATATTATTAGACTACTAATTTGTGAAACTAGTCGCATGATTAGCGCTACATTCAAATTGAACGTAGGTATCATTATTTGGTTCATATGGGTACCTATCATTTTATGATAATAAAAAATGTTTTTGGTATTTTACTTTACGGTGAATACAGATGCATAGAATATAATCTAATACTATCATTAATACTATCTACATACGACTACTATACTATCTTCCAATGTTTATAACAGGATTCCAAAAACTTGTCGCCATTAAAGACTTCTAAATGAAAACTCACAATTACAAGAATAATTGAAAGTATACGAGTAATTTATAAACATTGTCATCATAAATAAAACATACTTTTACATTTATTGTTGAAGAATTGTTAAGGTATTAATTAGATGAAGTCAACCTAATTAAACTAAGGACGAGTTAAATGGATTTCTTAGAATGTAGATGCCTTAGTACTTGTAAATAGCTAAATTTAATGCAACACGAAGCTATTCATTGCATCGATCGCTGTTAGGTGTTTTTTTCCGTCAAGTATCTCACGTTCTGTTTTTATTTCAGGAATCCAGACAGACCGCACTGAACACGCATATGCCTCGGCGCAAGAGTACAAAGAGGCGCTAGAGGCTATACGAAGAAATACTGGCGCTGTGAGTTACACATTGTATTTATTTGAAGTTTTGTAACGTTGTGACTGGCCAAAGAGCTCGTCGACGCAGTCTTCTGTACTTGGATGAACAAGTTTAACTGCAATCTCCGATATTATACATAGTTATGCTTTACCAGATGTGCGATTCAATAAATTCTGCGGGCTGGGTTGGCATATGCCTCTCATCTCCACCAAACAATCATCATCACTCAGTTATGAAGGAAATAAGTAAGTAAGCTCACTAGCAGATATGTAGGTATTCTTGGGGACCAAAAGGATCTGCCTGTTACACTTTTCCACTTTACGCATACTTTTCCTGTTTAAAGCCTACCTTTATAGGGACGTAATAAACCTCAACGGTCGCTGGTGTCCCAACCGCCGTCACACGAGGAAGCGGAGCAGGAGCTGGTCGAGGAGCTATCGATTCCCGAAGCTTGGGAGCTGAACAACACTGCGAAGGCTGACGTGGAACTGCTGTTCTTCAACCGCGTGCCCAAGGTCGGCAGCCAGACCTTCATGGAGTTGCTGCGGAGATTGGCTATCAGAAATCAGTTTGGTTAGTCGATTGTATCACGTTAGCACGCGCATTCGACGCTACACGGTTTTTTTGTGAATAATTACCTACCTGTAATATATAATTATAACAAGCTCATCTCATAAGCCTAACTCTATTCTTATAATTGAACCTGGTAGTGCCTTTATATAATCATAGACTTTATAATTAATACATCCAACGCATGGAATACATACATATTAAAGAAGGTACAAAAGTGGTTAGAAATAATGGTAATTACGTATTAAAACTCGCGGGAACCGTCTATTTTCATTCCCATGTGGCGTTTCTTGGCTACGAGCAGTTCCGTAATGACGCCGTAATGATTACGCTGTAACGATTACAATTAAGTTTGTATTAAATTTTCTTGTGGTCTAGCTACGCCCTGTATGCGAATAACTAGGGTTGCTCGTGGACAATTCTACGAATGATTTCGTATTTGATTTCCAACCAGGTAGACATTTCAATGAGGAATTATTTATTGCGAACCAGCATGTATCTACCTGCTGACTGTGAACATCATAATGTGGGGCTACAATATTGACGACTAATATTTTATTAACAAATTATTCTGATATATCGGAATTAAAACTACTCATCAAGTGTTATATAAGTGTTTCTCATTTTCAAATGAAAAAAATCAATTGTGTGAATAAAATATCGTATAACAAATCGGAGAGGTAATTGATGGAACGCTTTGTATCAAATACGTATCAACGAAGCGAGGCGAAAAAGAGCATGTGCGATTAGTTCAGCGAAGCGGAATCTTGCTAATGATATCGTTTATCTGAGTGACGGTCACCTTTAAAGACAATTCTGTAACAAGTTGACTCACCTTGGGCACTTCGTCGCTGTCAACACGCACCTCTACTCGCGTCTCGCAGCTAGTAACTACTCGTTGTTTTGCTCTTATTTCAATATCCTTGGTTCTGATCGCAATATAATGATTCAGTCACAGCACATCCAATTATTTCGCGAGTATACGTCTATTTAGTTAGCTTGTTAAATCACATACACGTGCTGATCTCTCCACTTGATCGTACACCTCGTCGACGTTATCACATCCTTACAACTATGTATACCTAATGTAATTGTTGCAAATATTTAATGCTATGATTTTATAACTCACAGATTCAAAACGGGATCAAGGTTTTTACATCTCTCTCTTAGGCGAGGTCTTTAGTGGTTGGTAGTGTTCCAGGTAGATGAACAAGTCCTAAAGTCTGTGATAAAATCCTAATGCTAATCCAGATCGTCTATTTAACATACCTTTTAAAATTTCTAGAGAAGCTTATAAATATTTACCTCGCATTAGCGATTGTCCATTCATGGGTCGTTACCTATTTGTGGTCCACGGTGTTGCTCCATATGCTATTTACGATAAGCTTCCGCAACTGGGCTCTGATTGCTTAAAATGTACGTGCCGGCCCATACATATAATTTTTATATTAATCTTGATTAAAATTGCCCGTTATTCAAAGGTCTTCATCGCGACGCCGTGCAGCGTGTGGAAACTATCCGACTGGCCCCTCCAGACCAGCAGATGCTTGCCAACGTGGTCTCCGCGTATCCGCCGCCCGCTTCTTACATCAAGCATGTTTGCTATACCAACTTTACCAGGTAACCATTTGTTTAATTGCTTTTTGTATTGCAATAAGTAAAAGGTGTTGCAAAAGAGCAACGTAAGGTTTGATGACACGGATATGAGTAGAACAATATAATCAAATATTATGTAATTTTAAATTATCTTACTTTCTTGCGCTATTGACGCGTGTAACTTATTCCAGAATGCCTCTCCGCAACTTATCCGTTAAACCACGAGCAAAGGATGAACGGTTTACGAATATGATATAACCGTACATCGGCTCACATGTTGCGGATATCGGGGCTGTGGCATTATCATTACGTGTAATCGCATACGACTATCTATAATGGAACAAAACAGTATGAACAACATTATAGGATTGTATAAAAAATTTAAATTAAAGAATGACTGCTGCTATAACTGCTGCCAGCTCGTTCGCTACTCTCATAACCTTTAAAAAAATATATATACTCAATCATTTAATCTATGCATGTATGTGAAGTTCAAGAACCTAGCCCGGCGTATGACAAATATTAATTCAATAACCAAACATTTGTAGAACTTGACGTTATTTACTTAGTCCCTGTATTTGTTCGAAGCAATCAAATTAATTCGGTGATTGGAGTATCAAGTAAGATATTTAATCTGTAGTCAAAATAGAAAAAGACAATTGCTACTAGAAGTGGCTAACAGCGGGATCTGTTTCACTAGTCACAGCTATTGTAATATATTTGTGTCGATCGGCGCTATGGTCAACAGTAGGTCATCAATTCGCTAAGAACTGAAATAATGCCTTCGATTACTACATCTACTAGTTGATCCAGTATTAAATATGCTTTGCAGCATATTTATCTGCACTACCATTATTCTTCTGGTTTGAATTGGCTGTGCCGTCGAGAGAGAAATAAGTACCTAGATATATTCTTCGTATACAATTACATATTATTGTATTATATCACGTGAAAAATCAGGAAGTGATTTTAATCCATTATAGTACGTAATCGCAGTGTTTTGTTACCTAATGATAGTCTGACAAAAATGTTCTTGTATGCGCTTACCACATTTGTAGGTTTTATTTCTCAATTAGACAAAATATCCAACAATTCTCAATGGATCATAAGATATTTGTGTCAGAATAGAGTCCATTCCTCCCCTGATTGTACGCAGGAACTCTGAGTGGTTAATGTGTTATGTCTCTTCGATTTTCTTATTTTGTCGTATGAAATGTAAACGCTTTTAGACGTTTGTATACAATTAACTGCTTAAAATATGAGTCACGTTCCTCGAAAACCTTTGAAATGTTAATAGAAGACATTGTCAATATAATATACCTTTCAAACATCGAAATAACGCTGGTCTATAGTGGATGAACAAAAAATTTCGATGATAAATGACGTTTTAATTGGTTTTTGCACGCACACAACCTTTCATACAAATCATTACATTAACTCACTTCATAGACAGATGTACTGAGACTGGTTAATTTGTTAAGAAGGAGCCGCGCATGTCAATCAACGTTGAACTTGTAGTGTAAGGGATACAAACATAACATGCATGTATTGATATATGTATGTCTAGTCAAAATTCGATTCTCCCGATACGAAAGGTACGGTAGATCCAATGAGATTGACTGTTAATTTGAAATTTTACGTTATATTAATTAATACGCGTCTAGTAATAGGCCCATATGTTCATTGGAACGTAATAAAACCATTTTATAAAATATATTTTAAATATCTATACTAATATTATAAAGCTGAAGAGTTTGTTTGTTTGATTGTTTGTTTGTTTGTTTGTTTGAACGCGCTAA
>DWDX01004735.1:0-11309 GCA_018245675.1 Agara michaeli | reverse complement strand
TACCCAACCCGGGATTTGAACCCAGGACCTCCCGATCGACAGTCGCGCTAGCAACCGCCCGACCAACGAGGCAGTCAAAATCTAGATATCTAAACATGTAAAATTACATATCACGTTAGCTATTTAATAGCTTTGGTATTTGTAACGACGACATCAAGATTTTAAGATAAAGCTAAGCATATTTAATTAGTCACATTAGTCTATCAATTTGGTGAATGAAATTTAAAGAAAAGAAATATAAACCACACATTGAATATGGTTTTCGTTTCAATAATGCTCAGTATTCATTCGGTGACACCTCACGGCTAGATCGAGTTAATAGATTGAACGAAACAATTTGCACAAGTAAAAACGTAACGCGCTTTCGTATCGCGGCGGTGCAGAATGGACGGATGGCGCTAAATAATTCACAAATATCAGTGGCAATAAAATAGGGAGGGAAATCATGGAGTATCGATAATAAATCGCTGGTGTAAGCAATCGCACCTGACTGCGCGTCGGTAAATTCATAGTTTATGAACCGCGGGAGAGGGGAGTCGTAAAACATATTCGCGGAATTATGTATCCCTGGCGGGCCGTACGAGGCATCGCCAAGTGTAGGTCTGAGGGACTGGTGGCCGGAGATGTGTTCCGTGACTTTTCAAACTTATTAATACGTGTACCATTTGCATTGCATTTGTCACAACCTTTAGATTAATGTTATTATCGTCACTTTTACTCATACTTGTATAAGTTGCGTATCTTGTGAGAGGTGGATATTAATTATATTAAATGTATTGCCAGTGCTTCTGCGAGTAGCAAAATACAACAGAAATCCTTTACAACCGCTTAAGTTGACATTTACTAAATAGATGGATAGGATGGATGCGATGGTCCTGCGCATTGTAACGGAAATCCATGTTTACATGAGCGAGTATGGGAGCTATGTGGTTTCTGTGAATGTATGGAGTGGCCGTTCTGCGCCGCGGCTGGTGCGTGGCGGTCCACAACTCAATATTTGATGCGCTGCAAATCGATGCACACCACCGGCAGCAGATACGCGAATAGTACGAGCACACGTAATCAGTATTTACGGCCCGGCGGGCGGCGGTGGCGGGCGGAGGGCGGCGGCGCGATGCCTCTTCGTTGAGCGCGCTCTGCTTATTGACGTTGACGAGCTTTTGGATTTATAGATCTGTTGTGGATTGCATTTCTTACATATTTGATAGCGCTCTCGTACGGATTGTGTGCTATTGCGATATGAAAATGCTGACGTATTATATTTATCTTCGTATGCACACGTTATACTAATGAGTTTGGTAAAGTTTAGACGTTGCTCAGAAAAAATCTTAGCGCAGTGGAAACTTTTTATCACATTGATGAAAAATAAAATAAATTTGAATGTATTTGTAATCTGAACGTTTTAATCTTCGGTAGGTTCGATAGATCTTCAATGTTATCCCAGCAATAAGTTTATCAACATCACCTCGAAGTCTGGTCGAATGGTCCGAGAAAATACATGCAGCCCATTTTAACCTGCATCAGGCCTTTCCAATGATTCAAAGTCAAAGACTGCTGAAGGGCTAACCTGCATAATAGTCAAATTGATCTGGTTTGTTGGTCCACCGACCGGTAAACCTTATTAGCTATTGCTAAGGAGGGGTTAGCGGGGTCGAGTCTTATCACCGTGGGGCAGTTGTCCTCATGAGTCCAGCACGGGTAAAGAGGAAAGCTTCGAGGCCCGTATTCCCCACGCGCGAGCGCCGCAGCGTGAGACGATAACATAGTAGTAGGGGTCGAGTCTAACCCGAGTCAAATAGTAGTAATAACTATCTATGTAAACATGTGCTTCGAAATGTACATATTTATATTTTTATGTCAGCTGTTTGCTCACCATGGGACAGGTTCAGGCCAGTTTGGGAACAGGTGGTCGCGTGGAATGAATTAAATATAATCACAGTAATAGGATTGTATTAAATTTGTCTTAGAAGGAATTGGTCTTGTAGCTTAATTGTTACGTCTTTACGATGAACGAGAGCGCCGACAGCCGGCTCCTGATAACAACGTCGATGAACATCACGCAACGGGAAACGCATTCCGTGACCGCGATAATTACGTTCGCTACGTCGTAGTTCGTGCTGTACGCAATTGTCTTCGAATCGCGAATTATCGAGTACGTTAGGTAATCCCTGCCGAGATCGCTTCCATTACCCGATCTTTGTTCTACAACATGATGCATGTAACGACGGCGGCGCTCTGAAAGGTAGTGTTTTATCAATTCGCGTAATAGATTTAATACTTTCATCTCCAAATCTACTCGTGTGTCCTAGTACGTGTATCCGTGTGTCACTGCCGTTACTTAACGTAAATCGACATTAACTTCCAATTTCACTGCGACCTCTTCGTATGCACCGCTGTCCGCTCCGTCAGACCCACAATGCAGGTCATCAATAATCACTATATCTAATCCTAAGAGCACCCAAAGTTTCCTACGTCACTGCAACTGTTGCAACTACGATTCATTTTAAACACATGTATTGTTATGTATCGGCATTGTCACGAGAGAATTAATATTTTCGACTTAACTTTATTTCTACATCTAAACGTAGACTTGAAATATCTACCTTTACCTTCTAAGTATGTTCATAACATCGCTGAAACTTAACCCTTAAAATTTTTAATGTTATTTTCAAATATATTTCTTTAATCAGCCCACTAATTTTCCAGCGAAAGTCGTCGGCAGCTAATGAGGCAATAAGCGGCGCGACGGTACCACCATGAGGAATTTCACACCACTCCATACACTAGCCGACTTACTCGCGCACCATCGCGGCTCCATGAAGGCCATAACTCCACACACCATTATTACATCGTCTTAATGATTCGAAGTCTCATAATTTTTAAATCCTCCATGCCCGTAGAAAGTCTATTGACGTTCGGCACGTCTCATTAGGAGGTTTGGATTACAATATTCCCATAATATAATTATGGTAAGCTAGGGACCGATCGCGATGATCTACACGCGAGATGACCGCGGCGTGTGAACCGTATAAGGAAACGATTGATGACAATCAAGAACGTTTCAACATTTCGTTTGGTTATTTAATTGTATTGCGCTGTTTGGTCTTTTGATATCTTCACTAAAAGAGATTGAGTTAGTGAAAAGTATTCGGTACGCAAAAATAGGAGTGTTATATGTTACGAGTGTATTGCATTTAGGTGTCCGTTTTACACTTCTCAAAGTAATACAAGCAAAAGACGTTCGTGACGGCCCTAGCACTGATATTGTAGGATATTATAATACGTTTTCACAGCCCTTTAATAAGCCAAGTCGTAAATTGTCCTCCGCAGCAGATTCCGAATTACGAGCCAGTTATAACTTTTTTATATTTCACTTTCCACTTTTTACGCCACGTCCGTCGTGCGTTCGGTAGAGTTGAGCGCCGCAGAAAGTGCTCTTCAAATAATCATTTAATAACAATGTTCCTTGTAATAGGTAAATTGCTAATTATATCAAGCTTAACCGTTTACTTAGAATTCAGTAAATTGTTTGGTTTTATTATGAAATCACTGCCATGAATATTGATAATTTTGAATCTCGGTCGTAATGTATTTTGCTAAAGGAATTCTATTGCATATTCCAACAACTGTATAATAACACGTTGTTAATATTTTAAGTGCTGGATGGCGACGGAATATTTTTTCCGTTTCTTGTAACAAACAATCCGCCAAAATATCAAACGATACTTACTCATTAACGTACATTGCACCACCTAATTGTAATGTTCAGTATATTAAATAATTATGTTTAAAACCGTCCAATATCGATAAAAACACATAAATTCTCACTTTTCCTCGTGTTTATTAGTTTAAGGATCGTAAAAACTTTTATGGAACATATACGGCGTTCTCGTGCGTCACAATAACAGGCCTCGTTAATAAATACATCCACACGCTATACTTTATGTAAGTGTAAGCTTCTACATCGCAATACGTACCGTGGTCAATTGTGATAGAGCCGGTTTTAAAATCATTAAAATAGCAGAATTTGAACCCTTCACTCAGTCCCGATGATGTACAATCTAAAATTGATACTGTCATATAAATCTCACGAAATCACAAAAACAGTGATCCACGGCTGGGCCGCGTGAAGCCGAGTTTCTAATTAAGCGCTAAGATAACCCGATCCTAACGAGTCGCTCCCACTTTTTGCCAGTTCCCGGCGCGCGATTTCGCGTGTGTTTCCTCGATTTTGATGTTTATCTCATATTTAACTTGGCACTTGACCTTTGTTTCGACTTTTATGAGCGGCGGGTTCCGGATTGCTCGTTACGTGTAAAAAATACGCAGACAAAAAAAAGTTAAAAATTACCGCTGTTGCCTTTTTCTATTACATCTGATATTCGCGTAGTGTGACCGACGGCGCGCTGGCGGTGCGCGAGCCGGCCGACGTTCCGTTTAGGTGTCGTCGGTGCCGTGACAGACTAACGAGAGAAATTAAGAAAGTCAAAGTGTATTTGACAGAAACGCGATGGCGTCGAGTGCCTCTCTTATGTATTGCTTTTTACAACAAAATATGTTTGACGGTGCGTACTTATCTCTTACACCGAGGCGAGTGGCAATGACAAATCGTTAATCATTCACTTCGATTGCGGATTTTAAAAATGTCAACCTCTCTAAGATCATACCGAAACGCTAATATATGCAACATTCGGGACTCTTCCGCCATTTTTAATCTATCAGTTCTCTATTGCAAGATTGCTGTCAATTTTTGTGTAATAAAAATAACAATCGGTCCAGCGGTGGGCCAATTAATGGGTCGGAAAAAAAATCATATATTTCCTTTCTGAACGGATGCAACTTCTATTCAGTTTATAAGTCTACGAACTAGGCACAAACCCTTTCGCGCGAGCCAATAATGAAATCTGGGGTGTGAAATAAAAAGAAAAAACTCTCTTAATTAAATTTTCTTTTGCGAAAATTTAATAAACGTAGAGCGCCATCGGCCGCTCGGATCGAGCTAATTTATTTATTAGCGCCCTCGAGTACAGACCGTTTGCCGTTCTTAATACAATATTATTTTACAGATACGTTACGTTAATTTATTGTTTAGCGACCATTATAGCTATACATATACAGAGACACAGGGTGGTTAGCGTAGACCAATATTTGAAGAAAGTAATTACCATCGCATAGCTAAAGAACTTTTGGACATTATATTTTGTAAGAGTTTCTGTAACTGCATCGCGACCACCCAAGGAAGAAGCTCATTGTACAGTTGCATGATCGTGACTATGTTATATTCCGTTCCGAGGGCCAGAATACTTATTGCTTCAAGGCAAAAACTACCACAGACTTTTTTCATTATCAGTCGTGATTTACAATGACTCTAACACGATTACTTTAAATAATGCCTTGTTATATGCAACAGCAAATGTAGGTACGTACGTGGGCTAAAATCGTTCGATTTCGTAACTCGTCTGTTCCGTTCAGTGTCAAATGTCACCGCTACACAAATGTGGAAATTAAATGCTATTTTCGTTTTAATTGGCCGCTTGTATAAAACGTTGCTATCGCCGCGACAGCCTCAACCCACTTCTACCGATCTAGCGTTACATCGCTGCGCGAGGTCGCAAATCTGCAATATGTCAACTTCATATTTCATTGGCTGTCATTTGCTGTAACAAACGAAGTCTATTTGTTCTGCAATTCTGTGTGCTACTGATGTTCAATTTTTGCCTCTTCTACATGATTGAAGTTGATGATTTTTTAAACTCACTTTGAATTTTTTCACATTTTAGCCACGATCTGCTCCCTCGATGAATACTCGTATGTATAACTTAACCACAAAGAAGCTATGGACGCCGAACGTCCAATATTCATTTACATGCCAGGCTAACGAGGTGATTCTCGAGGTGTTTTGACAATGGGTCCGGACAACGTTGAGTTTTAGATCGACTTCAATTGGATACGGATAATCGCGTAACATCCAGCTTCAATAATAACATTAATGATTTGTTTTACTGTTTGTTTGTTTTTTTCATGTACAATGTTAATCCTCGCAGTGCGGTGATCGTACGCTCTACGAGTACGTCGCAAACAACGAGATTTCACATGCGTACTCCTCTCCGGCATTAGAGCACGCACCGACCCCGCGTCGAGTGCATCCTCGTTAAACAGAGTTCATCCAGCATCGGGATACGTTTGAACGCGGCGCATAAACATGCGAGCGGCGAGCGATGAGCAGATAGAGCCGTGCGCTGAGGGCAATATTTAAATAAACACTTAGCAACAATAAACGCGATAACGCCGCTCCCGCGCAAACCGCGCCGCTCGCTCGCGTACCGCGCGCAAAAACATTCTAGCCGTTACTTTTATTGTTATTAAAAATTATCGCTAATTTGTATTGTTATAGAACATTTCTAAAGCAACATCGTACAATAATAATAGATTGGTTTAATAAATTTAAATGTGATTCAAAAAGCATTATTTTATTTCCGTACTGTTATATCGGTTCGGTCTAAGGCATGTGAAGTAACAAAATTTGTCCAGTTCATATATTATATATTATCCGTGTGGTTAAATAATTAATTAGAACGCTAGTACGAGGTGGTTCATTTACATGACTCATTCTGCTGTTGCTTAATTGAACGTGTAGATGATACGATTTTGTTTCCAGTACTATAATAATTGCACATTGAAAATATGTATCGTTAACATCTGTATCTGTGGAGAGCACTTAGAGGGGCCGTATAACCGCGCACCGAGTATTCGAGTCGGATCGCTCATCAAACTCGAACTATACCGCTATTTGTCGGTAAACGTAATTTTTCCACAAACTTAACTCATAAAAATTTCTCTAATGGGTGCAAGAGTCCAGAACTATATCGTTTTTGTTTGTCTAGAAACACCGTAATTATACGTCTAACGAAGCCGCGGGGGCGCGAGGGGATACCGTAGGATTTTATAATCTCTAGAAATCGTTTGTAGGTAATTTTTTGTCGAGCGCACAAAAAGCGTCCACCAGCGGCCGCGGCGGTGCCCACGCGCCGCCGACGATCGCGGATACCTATATAATTGCACAAATAACTATTATTATCATTTACCGTCCGTTACGCCACGCCGCCGCTGCCATTCGCGCTCGTTATCGTTACAAGGAATTCCGCAGACGCTCCTTGCCGCGCGGACCGTACCCGTGAACCTTACTGCACGTATCATACTCTCATGAATAATGTATCGCGCTCCAAATAATATACGATTACAGCGGAGGAAATGCACTTTCTTTGTGTTGCGATGTTCTGCGCCGCCCGAATTCGGGTAATGACCGCGTCCACCCACGTGCCGCGGGCCCGCCGGTGAGATCTTTATAAAGCACATCAAAATTAAGCAAGTGTGACGATGGCTTGTTCGGTGCACGAAAGCGTCATGAGTGATATAACTAGAGACGTGTACGTTTAATTCAAATTTCTTGTTGTTCCAAGATTTATTTTAGACAAAGCAGTAAGCGCTTTCCGCGCTCATTAACATACACGTGGACAGAAATCAAATTATCTCGTGAAGGTCTATTTCGTCTGAAACTTGGACTAGAGTAATAACTTCAATACTAATTTATGGATATATAAAGCACAATAACTACAATTACTAGAAACATGTGCGCCACGTCACCCCCCGCCACTACTAGTACTTACTGTCCCAATCGTGTGAATCTCGGATTCGATTCCCGATGCCAATTGCTTGTACGATATAAAAGTAATATGTGCAATATTTCCTCTCCTCTTCATCGACAAAATCATAACCTGAGTGTGACCGAAAAAGAATCAACAACACACCATCGATAATTAGCGTTCGTTGATTTAATGAGTGCATCCTGCGCCTTTATCTCCAGCCAGCGATGTGAGATAACCGGTCACTTGGTCAATGATTTTAGAAATCGTCCGTGATGATGGTCGATGCCGTTCCGTGGGTATTCGCTAATTGGGCAATTAATGGCTCGTTCAGCACGCACAACACACGCTCAGTTCTATGACTACAATGGATTCGGCAAAAAAAAAATATAGTAAGAAACTAGCTATACCTACCTCACTGTGACAACTCTTGAGCTAAAACAAATTATGACTAAAACGAAATCTGAAGCACGGGACTGTACTAAGAATTTTATCAGACGAAGCAACACTCGGCATCCGTTTGTAGGAAATATTAACTACCATCGACTTCAACGTGTTTTACGAGAAACGCATTTTGAAGAACATTTTAAGATGAAAATTGCTAAAATGTGGTAAATTTTTATTTCACTGTGACAACCTTCAAAACTGGCCCACAACAAGTGAACGCGCCCACAACAGCGAGCGTCGGCAGCGTCGCGGCAGAGGCCGCTAGATCCATCACAAGCTCATTACACTCAGTCAAAACGTGATCAATACGAAAACAATAGAAATCGTTTCTAGTTGGCAACTGTCCGCGGACTGCGTGTTGTGTCCACTTCTCGCGAAGCATAAAAAGTTGAGACGCGCTGTCACATTGTTTCGCGTGACGCTGACCCAAGGGCGCGGCGGTAGAGCACCGTCACGCCCAATGTTTCCCATCATTAGCGCCATTCCGTGTCCCATTACACAAATAAGCCATCGAGAACAATGGGATAAGTGATTTGTGCAAGTTTTTACTTTTGGTCCAGCGCTCTACGAGACGTGGAGTTTATTGGACGATTTGTTTTTCTCCTAATCGGTACCGACGCCTAATGATCAGATTTGCCAAATGCTGACAAGCTATTCGACGTGTTATTTTTCGTATTCATAGTTAAACTAAACTTTAAAATGGGTCAATTTATGAAATAAGCGGTACATCGAGCATCACTCCAGTGAAAACATTACTATTCACCTTATACATGTCCTTTTTCTACTGATTATTCACACTTATAATTTAAATGGATATAACTTAAGAACATAAAGTCTCACTAATAACAGAGTTCTATACGCATATCGAACTTTAATATTTCCAAACAACGAACAAGATAATTAGGTTTCATACGAGTACCGACGACGTCGAGTCGCCGCGTCGGTAACTGGAAGGATCTCGGTCGTCGAAGGGTCATCGTCTCCGTTCGGTGGCCAGGCGGACGTCCGAGCATCCCTAACACAATAAACAAACAAAACAGTCGGCTAGTCTACATGCGGGTCACGCGCGAGCCGCTGCGCGCCGTCGCCGCGTCGCCGCGTCGCCGGGAGCGCGCGTGCGGGGGGCCTAACGCTTACAGCGTGCATCCTTTTTGTCGCTCGAATGGTGACAATAAAAAAGTTACTTTGTATGAGCTCTTGTTTCCGTCGAGGACACAGAAGGAGCATCGGTCAGGTCGACGAATCGGTCGTGTCGTAACATAGGAGGGGTTCACATGGAACTCAAAACGATTGGCATAATGTCACTCAATTGGTAACTCCGCGAGCGTGACGGCCGTGTACCGCGATACCCTCGTTTGGCGCTTACCCTTGACACTTGTTAGATTTTTATTTTTAGAATTACAATTAAAAACAAAATGTTAACAAGTAACCGAGTGGAAAGCTTTCGCAAAACGGTATCCGTAATAATCTACGTCAAAAAGTGAAAATCAATATTATACTTTTATCAAACAGAACTTGTCACTTTCTCTCGGTGAGATGAAGTAATCGAGCATATAAAATAATAAACACAATTTGCATTTATCTGACTCAATCGTGATCAGTAGAACGTATGGGCTACGCCGACGCGAGGTCGCTCGTACTGAGTTACCGTGTATTTGCATGAAACTTTGTTGAAGTACTCGAAGTTGTTACCGATTTTGACGAGCGGTCAGCCTTCCGAGCGCCGGCTCGTAAAGAGATTGTGGCGTTTCTATTTGTTTTACGGTCGTTTTTACTTCCGTCTGTTCATTGGAAGCGTTAGAGCATAGAATGTTTTTTGGATCATACAGATATAGATTTAGATCAACTTTTTAGATTATTCGGATCGTAAAGGTTCGATTTATAATGTGCAGCAAATATAAGTAGCTACCGCCAATGTGTCAATATATTATTTAGTGTACGATCATATAGAGCGCTATGTGAACCGAGCGGCCGGTAAACCCTGAACCTTAAAATAAAGAGCCGAAGCGAAAAGTTTATTAATATTCACTTCATCTCGCGGCAAGTTAAATAGCCGCGTATTTGTATTCATTATCCCGCCGCCGGCAGCTCGCGCCGCACTGTGTGCACGGACGCGCGGCTCGCTGCAACATACGTGTTGTATCAACTATTACCCTATTCGTTTCAGTACGAGCGATGTCAGTCTTGATAGAAATGTTAGTAATATGTACTTTACTAGATTAAACGACCGTATAAGGAGATGCTGTCAGTTTTAAAGGCATAATTCTTATATTCTCTCGGTACTGGCCTCTGGTACCCGAGTGTTCGAGTTACATATTCCCCGACTCCTATGAGCGGCTCTCATGATCGGATGGCTAGTTACTTGTGTATTTAAACTTGATTTAGTTATATTTTGCAAAACGGATTAATGCTTGCAGCGTTCGCTACCAGACACGATTTACAAAACTTACCAGCAAAATCAAAATGTGTGGAAATAATTTTCCGTTTCATTGATTTGTTTGATGAATACTCAGTTTTAAGTCTAGTATGGGTCGCCAACGCTTTGCTCAATTGACGCTCGAGTACATTTCTTTTAACACCAGTCATCGGATGCGACTGCGACCGGGAACTTATTATCTAACGTTTCGACAAAAAATAATAGATCTATAGAACTACGGCCCACACCGCGGCTCCGTTGGCCACGCCGCCCGCGTCACTGTCGACGTCCACGTGCGCCGCTGCGGCCACGACGCATCGAGCGACGCAGATCTCTAAGGCTACGAACTAACGATCACAACTTAGAGTAAGCTAAGTAATTAAGTGCTACATTGAATGAGTATTGCACATTTTTCACAGATATCGTGAGAAAGAAAAGTAAATATTGACTTCACTAATATTGAGATCCCTTCCGGCGGGCCCTTCGGATCTCTCTAGACGTTACATAACTAGACCACACATTTATTATATTACATAATACGAAAATACTTAATGCCATCGAGTTAAATAGCTGTACTTAATCAATGGTGAATCTGAGCATTAAGTCCCCCACGCGGCCGATACGTATCGAATCGGAATGACATCTCATTCGTCCGATTTATTACACTTGTACACTATAACCGATCCTAATACACCATCGACTACCGCTCACGAAATTACATAGTAGCATTATATGAAAACGAGCAGTAGGTCGAAATAACGGTGACGTTTCGTTTAGTCTGTGGCCGTTCGTAGTACGGGAGG
>DWDX01004734.1:0-11309 GCA_018245675.1 Agara michaeli | reverse complement strand
CGTAACTGGTGAAATGTGGGGGTGTACTACACTCCTCTGCCTACCCGTTAGGGGATTACAGGCGTGATGTTACGTTATATAGATGTGCTATTACGACCAGACAGAGAACAGACAAACGCGCTGCACACAAAGACGTTCGTTGCGAATGGGAATCGAACCCGCGACCACCGGTTTCGCAGGCAGCCGCGTGCGGTAGCGGCCTAAATATTTCGTGCGATGCGTTATACAACAAGCGTTGCCGTTACTCTTTCTTATAACGCCGAATCGTTCGTGTTACGGCACCACGCAACGCTAGCCGGAGCGTGACGGGTTTTTTTTTTCCGGCGAAATTTTGTATTAATCAGAGTCTATTTTCGATCGTTTTGTACGATAAGCTATATCGTCGGTGCACGTCGGGCGTGTTCGCTGCTATCAACGAGTTTTAACGTCGAATCTATATTTGATACGCGCACGACGAGACCGTACAATTTTTGTCCGTTTGCTTCGGCTAATATCTGCAACGGCCGGACCGATTTTGACGGGGCTCTCTGTGGCAGATAGTTTATGCGATAAAGAGTGACTTGGGCTGCGTTTAAAATGACGCGGACGAAGTCGCGGGTGCGGCTAGTTGTATCATACAATAATAATAATATTGACTGCCTCGTTGGTCGGGCGGTTGCTAGCGCTACTGCCGATCGGGAGGTCCTGGGTTCAAATCCCCGGTTGGGTACTACTGCTGGATTTTTCTAATTTAGAATTTATGGTAGTGACTCGGAGTCTGGATGTGTGCCCGGTGCACGGCAATAGGCTCACCGCCTATTCCACTGTGGGACTTAAACGTAACTGGTGAAATGTGAGGGTGTACTACACTCCTCTGCCTACCCCTTAGGGGATTACAGGCGTGATGTTACGTATAAATGTATATTAAAAAAAAAACTAAAAATTTATAAACAAAAATTTCCCTCTAAAATGTCCTTTGATTTGTCCTTTAAAAGTGTGAGTCGATTTTTAATTGATGAAATATTTTCGGAAAATGTTGCTATATATACATAGGCTAAAGGTGAATTCGTGTCTGTTCAATTTGCGATGACAGTCAATTGATAAACGTTGCAGTTTATCTATAAACGTACTTGTATTAATTGGCAACTCGAGTCACGGCCGGTATGACAACTCGCAAATTACACGGGATTACGGCGGTCGCGGCGGATCTGAGCAGCGTGTAATCGCTGTAATTATCCCGGATTAAAACTTCACTCCCAACGGGTAGTGTTTTACTAATGAAGAAAGTTGCCAGTTAAAGCTTAGGGCGGTTCGGCGAGTCAACAAAGCTATGCGCTAGATCATTGTTTCGTTTATCTAAACTCGGGGCACCTTTGTGCCGATATAATGAATTATTGAAGTGCTCTCGCTTCGCCTGTAGTTTCCAGACCGTTCATAATTAACTTTGAACCAACGTTGAAACATTAAGCGGCGATAGTGTGGCGGTTCGAATTTCAGTTTCCGACACCGGGGGTCCGCGTTCAAATCCCGGCACGCACCTCTGACTGTACAAATTTAAAACTGCCCCAACCTCACCAAAAACAAAGGTTCGTCCGCAAGAGGTTCTTTTGAACTTTTTGAAATATTTGAAAATTTTCAAATCCTACTAATGTTATAAATGCGAAAGTTTGTGAGTATGTTTGTTACTCTTTCACGAAAAAACTACTGGACGGATTTGTATGAAACTTTTACAGTAATATAGATTATACATCGGAATAACATATAGGCTACAATTTGTATTGATTTTATGTAATTTTGGTCGTAATATAACGATACATGTCAATTAAGTCTGAAAAAAGTCTGGCCTCTGAAAGCTATCTTGGCGTCCGCTGCCTAAACCATTGGAGTTACACAAAGATGATGTACCGTAGAATTGTTTGTCTTGAATAGTTCTAAATAAAAGTCCGCGACAGCATATACCTATCTTTTATGTGGAAGCCACTGTGACCAAAATTGTAAACCATGAATTTAATTAAATTAGATACTATTTTTTTTTACTATTAAGATTAGTTTTATTTTACTATTGAAATGATCTGTCAATAAACTTAATATGCCAGACCGAATTCCACGCGAGCGAAGCCGCGGGTAAAAGCTAGTGAATTATATCGCGCCAATCTTACCGTTACAGCGGACGCACACAATTGACTCGTTTCATTACGTTTTGATTGCAATATTGATGGCGGATTTCATAACCTAGTGGTTTGACAATCATCACTTAGGAGGTCTAGGTTCAAATCCTGACACGCACTTTTGAATTGACACGCGCGTTTAATTTAAATTTAATTATCAGTCGCTGTAAATGTAATTCACTGCAAGATATATTGTTCGTGTTATATTTATAGTTAATTATTAATACAAATAAAGGGTGCAATTAAACAACTTTATGTATTATTAATATTGTATTTAAAATATGTTACAGTAAGCGATGAACTCAGAAATAGGTAACTTTTATATTCATTTAGAATAACAAAAGTTATGAATAGCGGGTATTGTATAACAATATACAACACGAAATAAATTATCTATTTTTTATTTTTCTTTTTACGGATAATTATACCTCACATTTTGATTTGCGGCTACATAAAATATTTATATCCGCAATACAAATTGTCTATTGTCTAAAAGGATATTAAGTAGATAAAAGTCGGATATATTTAGGTAAATATGTACATAATTATAATTAACTAATGATATTTTTTACCTGCAAACACATGTTTTTAAAACAACAGTTACCGTTCAATACATTAAATATTTCAAAGAACTTATGAAATATGATTTTTATTCTGTAAAAACTACGAACAACACTTATATTTTATTTTCTACGTAAAGCGCCGAATCTACAAATATATTTAAGTAATTTTCACATAAATACATACATATTATAATATATCTTTCGATGTACTTTCTACATGTTAATATGTAATACATTTCTAGAACATTCACCTAAAGTTAAGTACGTCAACAACTACTTAAATATACACGTAATATAATATATAACTAGTTCATGTATAACTACGTACATACAATCTACAAATCATTTGCCCCCTTATTTGGGCTCAGAAATACGGGAGCAAATGCATTTTTTCATATAAAGACAACAGCTTAAAGCTTCGCAGGAAATTAATTTTATTTACAAATCCCTTAAAATATTATAACCTTCCATTAATTTATGCGATAACATTCAGTAATATTTTTTTACTCATAGTCCCTTATATTACAAAATATGGTTACAGTCTATTAAACTAGGAACAGTATTACTACAAGAATAGGTTTATATAAAAAGATTGTAATTAATTACGTATAGTACATTAACTAATTAGTAATTAGCTACCGAACCGTAAGTATTATATAGTAGATAAATACCAGTATAAACTATGTCTACATTTTACGAATGATATTAAACGCACTATTTACAATTTCACTTTCATATATGAAACAAGCTACAACTATACTAATAATATAAAACTCCATATATGTATTTTATAATTAAAAATAAATGATCTTATTGAAATTTACGAAAAATTTCAGAAATGCTTGTAGGCTATGTTACAATTTCTTTTTACGGGGCCAAATCCGGTTACCTGCCAGCATTTATATGTTAAAACCGCCACTTTTTATTGCTACTTTGTCAAAACTGATTATTGGGCTTTAAATATACAGCGCTATTTAATTAATGGTATTGTTAATTAAATATTAACAGCGGTATTAATGCGATACATAACTTACGAACTGTTTGCTTTTGTGGCACAAACAAATTATATATTACAACATTTCATATCGCGATTGACATTGACAGTTTAAATGATACTGTATACATTTAAGCGTTGGTATGATTGTGGTATTCCGCAGTGATGTATTGTGTGATTGAAGTGTATTTTTAAAGTTCAAGTATGTACATTGTGTCAGTCGCGCGTCGGGCTTAAACTACGGTGGCCTCGGAGGGCACGCGCGGCCGACGGAGCGAATCTCAGACGATGTCGTGGCAGGAGTTGCCGTTCCCTGTTCGCGTGGTCTTCGTCGGCTGCGGCCGGCCAGACATCCCGTCGTAAGGCGGGGGACAGTACATCACCTGTGAATAGTTATTAATTGTGAGAAAACTGGCAGCTAGTAAATATACAGAAAGAAAGATAACCAAGCAGTGATAGCCTGGTGGTGTGAAATTCAGCCTCGCACTCACGGGTCTGGGCTCAAATCCTGATAGACCTTTGACGTTATACATGCGTATTATAACTTAAAAAAAATCGAATGTCAATTAAACAGCTCGCATCTCGAAGGCATCTCATCTTAAATAAAGATAATTAAGCAGTGATAGTCTAATGGTGTGAAATTCAGCCTCGCACTCACTGGTCTGGGTACAAATCCTAATACACCTTTGACATTTTATAAAAAAAAAAATTAAACGGCTCGCATCTCAAAGGCTGTTTCCTATTCCTATTGCGGGGAAGAATAAATACACAGTAGTGGAAATTAAGACATAATCCAGTAATTCCCAAGTGCAATGTTAGTAAAATACTTCCATAGTTAATTAATAAATAATCAAAATGTTAATCAGTTACGTCGTTAAATTAACATATTGTTTTGTGGAAACACATTTAATCAAAAACGAATACGGTGTTCGCGTTCGTAATTTCATTGGTCATAAAACGTGTAACTATTGTAACATTAGATTATATCTCAACTACCGTATTATGAAAGTCACGCAATCAAAGTTTTAATACTGAATGATCGTCCCTTTATGTTTATTTTCGTCCCTTTCGTTTGGTGCTAACTGAACCTTATTATTTACGTATGTTCCTAATAAAAATGTCATTAAAATTAACTATTCGTAGTGTTTCCATCTAGCAATAGTCATAATTGAGACAATTTCACACACGGTTATCTCATTACAAGTTAGATAAATTCCTGCGTTATATTGACCACACGGCTGATAAAAATATAATACTTATATCGATATTTTATTTACACTCAGACACAGAACGAGAAATGTGCTAATTACACAAATGTTTGTCCCGGTTGAGAATCGAACCCACGACCTCTGGTTGAGCGGTGAGATCCTATAGCCACTAGACCAAGAGACAAGATAAACTTACCAAGACAAATAAATAAGAAGACCAACGCAAATAAATATTAATACTTATTACGAATGTTAAGTAGTAATAAAAGTATCGCATATATTTGAATATGTCGAAAAGGATATTTGATATTCGTTGAAAAATGAATCTTTTCAAAATTACCCTACTTACAACAATTTCACAAATTCCCTTTGATGAATCGAGCTAAAAGGCAAAGTTGATTCAAGGGTCGAATTAGTAGCATCTCCCGCTGGTTCCATTTCCAAATTAAAACATCTGGATTTTTTCAGAGAGCCAACCCTCATTAACCGAGAGTCGAATAGACGCCAAACGAAACCGAGACTCTGACGAATTTCTTTAAGGGTTCGTTTCATTTCGCCGAGCGTGGATTTGATAATTCTTTTTAATATCGATATCTACTATTACATTTCTTTGAATGACAAAAGCTTAACTGTTAGAATGTTCTTTAACTATTTTACTAAAAGAGTAGTGCGACATTTTCATACCTTAAGTTAAAAGCATTATATTAGAATCACGAAATTAATCTCGTCAATACCCGAAATTTTACTGCATTAATTGTAATTGCAAGATTATTTATAACTAGCTTTTGCCCGTGACTTCGTCTCGCCTCCGCCCCGCAACTCCCTTTGGAGGTAAAATTTCGTAAAATGCGTGTTTAGTTCACCTCGACGTATCACTACGTATATTATTAGACATTTAAACCTTCCTCTTGAATCATTCTATCTATTTAAAAAGATATAATCAAAAGCCGTTGCGTAGTTTTAAAGATCTAAGCATACATAGGGACAGACAGCGGAAAGCGACTTTGTTATATACTATGTAGTAATATGTTTGTTTATCGCTTGTAATATTGGTTTCAAAACTAATCCCATACATTTATGACGGTGGTAAGGAACATTAATCCTCCAATTACAACGGAGTGCTGGCATTAAATAAATTAATAAAATAAATTTGTCCGATAAGACTTATGTCAAATGTCAAATGACAGTTCGAAATAAATCATAGAAGTGAATGCACGCATTGTTCTCCTTAAGAAACCTTCCAAGCGAAAAGCAATCTTTATACACAGAAAAAACTCTCATGCTATTTTCTTGGCGTTCCCACACTATCATTATTCAAATACACAGACAGCACTTTATCTAGTCGATACAACCACTTAAATATCGAGCAACTTCCGGTCTTTTAGTGCGGTCGCTTTTAGAAGTATTTCCGCCGCTAGCTCGTCTTTAGTTGGCAAAGATTTATGTGACCGCTGACAATGTCACGGCAATGGTGACTGCGCAGTGACACATGACTCAGTAATGTTGGAATCAAACCGCTGTCTAGTACTTAGAGAACTCCATTGTCAAACCGCAGGTCCTGCTTTCTATTCCCGCCCAGGACTAATATTTATGTGATGATCACAAATATAATATGTAAAAGGATATAGAACATAATTATAATCGTTTATTTCACATCTGGCTTTTTCTATTAATAATTATATTGTATCACTGTTATATGCTCATTTTCAAGTTCAGTCCATTTAAGCCCGGCTCACCCTCGCCGTTGTAGAAAACTGAATTTGCCGTCTTATCTATATTCGTTACTTTGTATACTCAACGTAATAACAATCTTTCAACGCTCATAATGCTGGCGTCTCGACGCCATCAACGGAGATCGGCTTTCAGACCGTGCCCTTATTTATGGTGTTTGGGATACGTGAACAACCTGCGGCTTGCGCCTAGACGCAGCGGCTTAAAGAAATTTTGTAAAAGGTACAAAAGATCGTAATGTAATAAAAAAAAAATATCTATGATAATATACATTTTTTACAACTTTTCCTGAAGTATTAAATCGGGAAAAGTTTCCGGAGCGTAATGAATAATAAAAAAATAAACTGAAAGTTGAACCTTGTAAGCTTTTCGATATAAATACGGTAGGGGACACGATACAGCATGAACTTTTATTAGGCGAGTTGAACTTTACTTATTAAGGAGTATTCATAGGACCATACGGAGATTTGATTTGTTAACAAACTTTTTTCATGTTACTTACATAATAATGAGGGAAGTAGCCGTACGAAATATATTACGTATTTTATTCAAAAGTTTCGTTACAGATATTTATGAACATAATAATAATATGAGAGTAATGAATGTAGATGAACCACGTCAGATCTGGAAGGATAGAAATATTTGACATTTTGTGTTGTCTGCCTGCTCCGTTAGAGCCACAACTTGTATGTAATCACTACTTTGTATTTTACTTTCTAATGCTTTTCTTCGGCATTATGGCGAAATTAATTTTCAATTTATAAAACGCCAATAAGTTTGGAAAATCAGAGGTTTGAACTCAGACCACCTCAGCGACATACTGAAATCCAAACCACTACGTTATCAAAGCATAACACACTTTAATTTACGACTACTATGGGTTACACATAATTCAAAACAAAGGGTCTGTGTGATACCAATCTGTAAAAGATACCATCTATACACACTATTTGCATACCCGAGCGGTAGGGAGCTTTTACTTTTCATCATTTCGCTCCAAATATATGGAAAATGTTCCTAACAGCGATGGAAATCTCCCACGGGTTTATGGCATCCTATTTCGAGCACCTCTGTGTTGCCATATTGGCAAGTTATCTATGAGCTACGAGAAATCGCTTTGATCTTAGATAATGTTGCCCTCATAAATAATGGTTATTGAGTTCTTTTGTTTGCGCTTTGTCTAAAAAAATTCTTTGGTGTTATATTCGCGTGTAATTTTTACTACACAGGTATTCTTATATACTCACACCAATTTCTAGCACGATATAGGGCTTTTGTTTATCGCTTCTATTAAGTACACTAGTTAACCCATGCTCACCAAAAGGTAAAAATCGGTAGGTCATTGATTTTGAACCCTGCATGGGCATTTGACTGTTGACCATAGCTCTGTTTGACGATGTCTGATGAGTCTAAACGTAACGCTTACAAACTTACCTACTGCAATCTGACAGTCATTTGACTGTAAGTGACATTGTTGGCATAAAATCTGACACAACAAATTTGGATATAAGAACAAAGTGGTCTTCAGGTTTGTATTTTTGGTAGAGCGACTTTTGATACTAGAGATACTGACTATGGGACTCAAATCACCAGGCACTGCTAATACTGCTCTTTCCGTACTGAAAAAATAAAAGGCTGCTGAAACTGTATTAAACCGTCTGAGTGGTGATAGAGGACCAGAGTAACATAGGCCAAATCTGTCAAGTATGTTGAACTACTTGACTAAACTATTATATTATACCTTAAATGTAACACAATATTTTGTGTACAGTAGTTATACTTGGATAGATACGAAAAAAATAATTACATTAACATCAACTTTTGAAGTTTCTAATATTAGACGAAGATATTTTGGGCGTTTTCATCTTTTAAAGTCTGACCTTTGTTCGCCTGTCCTAGACAACGAAAAGGAAGATTCTTGTAATTTTCTAGATTTGTTATAAAAGTAAATATTTGTAAACAATGAATCTGAAAATTTAATTAAATACTCCTTTACTTTTATTATAGCTCTGTGATTTCAATGTCGTTGTGTAATACTTCTATCGATATAAAAAATCCAAATACCTTTCTGAACTACGGTAAATACTTTGTACCCTAAATAGGTTTATAGTTAAAAGATATTTTCTTATTTAGTTAAACTTTCTGAACTTGTTGACAGGTGATATCTGCAAACTATTATTAATGCATTACCCAGACCACTCGTGGCCGTAAGAATAATCAGACCAAACAATGCCTGGTTAAGTGGTACGCTTTATTCTTTAGATGAAAGCATTCTATTTTCATCGCATACAATAGATCCTTTGATGCCTATTAGTTCACAACAACAAATCCTCTTTGCGTAAAGAAAACCCAAAAAGAATTGCCGTGTGGAATGTAAATTTCATAGTTTTAAATCTACTCTTTTTTTATGTCACTAAATTTTATGGCATCGTGCGCTATGCGGCGAAGACAAGCGAAGATCCTTGGATGAGTTCTAAAGTAGGCGAGCTATTATGAAAGTACATCAGTTAAATCTCTTAGTCTCCAAAGTAATTGTCGAACTAATTCTCTTAGTTTCTATTTGAAGCGCTATTTAATAGCGCTATAGAATGTTCTCGAAGTTCTCTCAAGCCATTTTAAGAATGTTTGTAATAGAAAAATATGCTTTGGGGCGACTTAACTTCCCAAAATATGGCCAGACAAATTTTCTGGAGCAGCGGTAACTAATCAATGACAAGTGACTAACTAAGCTGTCTTCAGTCATCTGTCACATTTGTATGTACTGCCGAGAATAAATCCAAATGTCAGCAGCCACTTAAGACATGAGAATCGGACAGTATGTAAGAAGCTACATTTGTGCAAATTAATGATGTTCTTTTGTTTTCAATCCTCTAATGTTTCACCACTGAAGGCGGCTGGCCGAGTGCAAATTGGCAAACTACACAGAAGTCTGAGCTGTGCAGATTTCCTTACAATGTTTTTCTTCACCATTGTAGCAAATGATATTTAATTTTTAATATATAAATTTCCGTAACTTTGTTAAGTTGGAGATGCGTGCAAGACTTTGAACCCAGACCAACTGGTGGAAGGCTACAAATTTAAGACGTGTATTGCAAATAATAAAAGCCAATTCTCACCTTCCGGAAAGCGACCCTGAAGTTCTCCGATAGGAACGCGTACAGGACGGGGTTGACGCAGCTGTTCATGTACGCGAGCACGTGAGACACAATCTGCGCGGTCACCGTGAAGTACGTGATGTTGTACTTGTCCAGCGCTTTCACCAGCAGGATTATCTGGAACAATGGCAAGGTGACTTGAGATCGAGAAATCTTGGTACTCATTTTGGACAACAAAATTATGCGGGTGCGATCAGACGTTTAGGTAAACCTATTTACATTTCAAACCCAAAGAACTAATAAAAGGCGATACATCAAACGAGAAACAGCGCAACTTTTGTTGAAGAAAAGAGTTGAAAAGTGTACTCTAGTTCTAGGAATGGACGCCGTTAATCATAATGTTATTGTTAACCGATGAAAGGAAGCTTTTAAAAGCTTTGACGATAAACAATACACTCACACTAGTATCGAATGGACCAGTCTTAATAATAATTTTTATATTTTTACGACCCACTATTGGGCTGTTGTCTTCAGCATTATAGTAGATACAGAGGCGATCAATCAGTCTTTTGGGTGTTTATGAATCAAGTTTTAAGCTGTCGATAAGCTATATTATCTGTTATCAAAAGATAAAAATCCGTTATCAAGCATTTATTGCTTTCCGAATGACGAATCGAGCGAGAATATTGTACTTATAGCCGTCATTAATCTAACAGATACGTCTATATAATTTTACTTAAAATAATAATAATTTGGTTGGGAGCACACAAAGCTATGTAATTCCAGTATCAATGAGACATAAATAAAGGTAAATGCCTTATTTATTTATGAATAGGAATCCTAATGAATTTAACATTTATTATTCAAATCTCCAACCCTATAGAAAACGAAAATGAGTTATTCAAATAACTTAACAGTGGAATCACATCAGGTATTAGTGTTTGTTTCAGTCGCGTAGAGTTGAAATACTTAATTTTGCATTGTTTCATGTTAAACATGCAGCACAATGTACAAACGAACAGAGAACAGACAGTTTTATATAGAAGATACTGTATCTTTAGCTCTGAAAGACATGACAGGCCATTTGCTGTATTTTTTTGGATGATTTGAACAAAAATTATTTCGTTTCACTTTTAATGGGCCATTGCACTGCCAGTCGTTTCTGGTTGTTAGAAACCAGTTACTTAACTTGTCGATTACCGTAAACTTTTGTTGAACTCCTGACAGAGAAAGAAAAAATATTTAAGAACATTTATAGTCATGCATAAATCCATGTTAGGTTTGTTAAGTTTATTATTAATGTTGCATTCTTTATGTTAATAATAATTTATTATAATTATTATTTCATTTTAAACATAGTTATATATAGGGTACTTTATATTTCTAATCGGAGTCAAGAGTCTTCGAAATCGGCGTGTATGCACGAAGAGAATAATGAATGTAGACGAGGCGCGTCAGGTTTGCAAGGACAGAGACATTTGGCACTCGGCGCTTTCTGCCTACCCCGTTAGGGATCTGGCGTGACGGTGTGTATATGTGTATTAACCTTATTACTGTCTCAATCTTGTTTG
>DWDX01004733.1:0-11312 GCA_018245675.1 Agara michaeli | reverse complement strand
AACTGGTGAAATGTGGGGGTGTCCTACATTCCTCTGCCTACCCCTTAGGGGATTACAGGCGTGATGTTACGTTTATAAAATATTAAGCGTACGAATTTAAACGAGGAATCGGTAAAACTTTTAACTATGAAAAAAATTATACACTTTTCTGCCGAGCAATTACGCATATTACTTTTTAAACCGTAACTTGGTACTCATTCGCCTCCCTTTGGAGGTAACGGATCTCTGTAGTTCGATAAAGGAATAGTTGCATAACACTTATCTTTACAAGTGTACCAGAATACAAGGAGTTGACTAAAACGGCATCGTAAAACCGTATGTAAATGTTCCGTATCACTGATAAATAAAACACGCTATCAAACGCAGCTGTTCGCGACCCAGTCCTTTGGTCGTGCCAATGGCTCGTCAAAATTTCATTAATATTACATGTCACTGTTGTTGGAACAGAGATTGACAAATGTCATAATGCAAATCAGTTTTTTTTCTTTGTTATTCAGAAAGATGCGCGCGCCCTGCATTGTAATGCGAAAACAGTGGCAATGATCGACAATTGTAACGATAGAACCCACCGATTTTATGTTAATTTCAATACGGTGAGCAGGAAATAATACATTGTTATTAAAAACCGTGTAAAACTGTTTTGGTAAAACTCTTTGTATCGGTTTCGGATACTCTACAGCGGACTAGGGCTATATTATTTATGTCTCAGTAGTAAGGCCGGCATTGCGTTACAGGTTGCGATAATCAGATGCACGCTACGCGCAAGCCAATCCAAGTAAATTCCAGAGCATAGCAATTAATCTGAGATTTTTACAAAAGTTAAAAAAAAAATTAGTTTTCACTAAAAAAAACAAACTAAATTCAGACACAGATGCTTCGAGTATAGGTCAACTGTAGCACGTTTGATGCATTTACAAACGTTAAAATATACGTCTAAAAAGGATAAATTTATGCGAATACGTTTTGCTTCGAAACTTTTTAAAGAATACAAATTTTGCTTCTATGAGGAATACTTTTGTTGCCTTTTCGGGTTATTTAAACAATATGGTTTGTATGACTCGTAAATTTCTGCTGGAGAAACTAAAACTGCAACTGCAAAAGATAAATAAAGCAAGTCGGAAGACAAATTTCGAGCTTAAAAAGTTTCCTTTCATAAAAAACAGCGCCGACTTTATGAAAATTTCATGAACTTTCGCTTTCCCTCTTGAAAAGCTTATTAATAAAACTTTGCGGGATAAAAAATACGCAGTCAAATTACAAACGCGTTGCTGTTATTTTATGTTTCAATATGTGGTTTTTCTATTATGATCCTAATTTGAAAATGGGAATTTTATTACGTTGTCATAAAAAAAAATGTATCTATTTTAATGTCGCCAATCGAACGAGTGAACTTGATAAAATACCGAAATGTTTTATACAACTTCACCTTTAAATAGTCATGAATTTTAAATATATCAATAAACATCAACGATTCAATTTCCACTTCAAATTAATATTTGGATCCATTTGAAGTTACATGTACACTAAGTGGGCGACCTGTCATGCAATTTAACCTAGATTTTTGTGCCACATTTCAGTGAAATCGATGTAAAAATAAGGTCATTATCGCGTTATACAATTTGATAAAATTCCGTTATCAATCTAAAAGGTATTACTTAAATAGGTACATAAGAAATTAATCAATGTTTCCTTTCAATAATTTAACTTCATATACGATACATTGTTATAATTGTTCATTATTCAACCCTAATGAAACATTTCTATTATATTTGTACTTTATTCACACCCAGCACCGTGTAGCCACTTCCGTCAAAACAGTACAAAATATGGAGTTAGAAAGGTCAGTCCATTCTGCGAGCGCTTGCATTGTCAGGACTTGATGAATCGCTGTCATATTCACCTATCCTCGATCAGCCATACATATGTAAATCACAGCGCATCTGTGATGTATGTATGTACGTCTGCGTCCGACTCGTCGCGTGTTCATTGTTGACAAAAAAGTGAAAATTTTATTAAGGGACTTTTTATTCCGTTTTAGGGACCCGTCTACACTTTCCAACAAGTTTATGTCAAATATGGCGCAGGCCGTGGTCGAGCATATGGTTACATCGAATGCGTTATGAATAATGATGCACTCAGTATTTAAATATTATCTACTATCTATATTTCCTTTTTTATAAAAACGTGCATAATAAGTTGTTTGCATTAGAAAACTAGTAAGCTATACAATATTTTCACTAGTTCTCGCATTGTATTTATTTTACTTCATTTCACATTTACAGGTTCTTACGGCAAAAAAAATGCATAAAAGCGTAAATATTCCAAAGAATAAAAACCGAAGTAATTAGTTCAACCGTCGAGTTTCAATGCCACATAGTTAATATTCGATTGTGTAAAAAAAAAAATATACATTACGGAACCGAACTCTTTTTAACAAATTAACACTTCACTGGTCTTGTAAATAATAATACTTTATTTATGGCATTTGAAATTTGTACATTGTTTGTATTATGTGTTATGTTGTGATTTATTATGCTTAGTTTTTTTCTGGTGTGCGTGTGTTTCACTTTTACTGGTTTGTCTTTTATCAATTTGAAAACTGGTGTAAAAATATTTTCTAAATAATATTCTAATATAGACATGTTATCTCATTTTAATGATGAATAAATATAATTTGTGAATTTGTTGAATACGAACAAGAACCACCAAAAGTTTTAAGATGAAAAACTTTTAGACCCTACAAATTTTGAAACTCGAGTAAAATTTGTAAAGTCTTAAAGTTTTAAAAGTCCCAAGAAATTATAGCTTATGTCACTCGTATATGAGATAAAATGAGTAAATATGTCAAACTAAGCAAAAGTGTCGTGACAATGATCAAATGCCACTCCGCCTCCAACTCCGGAAACTGGGGCACAGGCGCGTTTTAACTTTTTTTTATAAAAGGGTTGATGCGACAATGCCCACGAAATCAAGCAACATCTATTATTATTTGACTACATTTCTTTCAAAGCCAGTGGGCCGGCGACCGACTGTCACCATTCACGCAATGATTGATGGAACTAATTAATTTTGTCGAGCTCGTGTTTCGAACATATATACTTGAATACGAAATTAAGAATTGGAATTGTTCGGAACCAGCTCACATACAAAGGTACGATTTTTTAATTTTAAAACCCGTGAACTGAAGGGAGGTATGTTTTAAAAATGAACAATCCAAGTTACCCCGCATCAATTTTGACAGTTTTTGAAGCTGTCTTTTTGTTCGATATGAGCTTTTTTTAATGGATGCAATAATAATAATTGTAAAAAAATTAAAAATAAGGTATTTAAAAAAAGTTGTTGATAATTAAATCATAAAGTAAGTACCTTATTTTAAAGCATAAATATTTCGTACATTATAAGTAATAAAGTATGGTACACCCATAATGTTTTACAATTTGGATAGTGAAAAATAATGCTATATGCTATACTTACCGTTTTGCAAAATACATTTTGAAGTAATTCTAAACGTTCGTCCTGAACTGCACCCTGCGTCTCTGTTTTCGTTCCACATAAGTCGAGAACTCACCGCATTGCAAATTGCTGTATAGTTGTTGCGAACCTCGCTGGTTTAGTGGTTAATCAATTTTCGACCTTATTTGGTGTAACATAAAGATCAAGTGAAGCGTCCTCGTAAAACGCAACGACCAGCCGCAGTTTCACTTCGTTGCGGGCTCACTTGAAACTTGAGCACTTCAAATACTGAATAACACGGTGACACTACAGTTTAACAATTTTGTAGTGCACCGCAACACAGTGTTGTGTAGTTGAAAAAGGTCCCTTTCATTTGGGTACAATTTCCACCAACACTTAAAAGGCTATTTTGTATTCTGAAACACCAATACTTCAATCGCAAAAACGATTCCGTATTATGGTATAAAAGGCCCGATTGAATTACTTTTTTTAGACATATAATAGGAAATAAAAGTACCCTAACACGTTAAGTAAGTATATAGTTTACAAAAACATTTCGTATTACAAAAAATGTGTTTTTTTGTTATCAATTCTGGTAGAAGTATCTTAAAAATGCTTATAATGCTATATCGCAATGGCTGTTAAATAAAATCAATATAATAATAAAACATTTGCTAATAAATTACTTATGAATTAAAGTTAATGTATCAAACCAATTCACGGTAAACAGCCTTTGAAACTATTGCATCATAATGTTGATATCAACATCCATCATTTCAAAGAGCAACATTATTTATCGTGTCTTCTCGGACTGATTTATATGCCTAAATACTAACTTGACGGTTAATTAAGAGCAAATTACCTAAGAATATTTATTTACTCATCTGTGGCGCATGTAACACATTCAAGTATTAAATAACATTCCATTCTCACTAACAAAAGTGACAACATAGCGATCCCAGAGACTTCTAATTAACGTCAATCATTGAGAATTTCAGTGAAATTCTTTCAACAATTGACAGATTCAACACTCTTTTCTCACTTAATGTGTATATGCATTTATTTTTCTTGCAAAAAAGGATTGTGTTGAAATTTTATTAAATTGATTTATCACCATTACACAATTTTCGTTTTTATGTATTTAGGCTTTCATACAGTGAATTTCATATAAGAAGAATCGTCTAGTAATTTATTTATTATCTTAGTTAAAAGACCTATAGGTAGTTTTTTTTTAAATTGCCTTATTTATTTATGTGTATAAACATATGTCTAAATTATTTAATGGATTTTTGACCTTTCAAATTTAACATGGTGTAAAGCTGTTTTGGATGGTTAGTTTCTATTTAGATGTTCACAGTACAGATTCTGCTTAGCTTGGAATCAGACAGCCCCTTGTGGTTGTCCCTAGACTTTGCCAGTTAATTATACCTATAGAGTGGTATGGTATACTGTCTATTCTCAGCTGTGCAGAAAAAGCGAAGCGTAAATTGATGTGACACACTGAAGCTCGAGACATCCCGCCGCGCTCACTCCGTGCCTACAGAGAATAACGAAAACATCAGGGAAGACGTCAAAACAACTAATAACAAAATGTAACCGTGTTCTTAGATTTTACACATGTAAACTCTAAGCGAGTTTTCTTGGTATGAAAATACTGTAATATTTCCTTCATGACCGTAAATACCAAAGACTAAAAAAAATGAAGACGACTTAAAGCTACTCAAGTAAAGAGTATAAGAATTAGTATACTATACGATTTGTATACTTTCGTTAATAAAAATAATAACAGTGAAAAACCTCCGAAGATAAATTGTCTTTCCTATTAGACTCTGTGTGTTCTGTATCTCCCATATGCAATCTCTCCTAATTAATATATACATACTTTTAAATATACGTATACAGTATATTTGAACTTAAATTGAAGTGACATTGAACACAGTATCTTGGTCTCCCGCGGGATGTACATGTCTCAAGTTAATCCACATTCCACTTACACTAAATTGAGGAGAACACAAAATTTCTATTCCAGTACACATGACAGGACATGACCTCGTTTCGAAAATCACACAGGAAACAACAAGTTCCTATTGGATAGATATTTCCAAGAATCGTGCTTAGTAACAATTTTTGTGAAATATTAAGCAGTACACCTTCGTAAAACATTGATATATAGTTTTCGTGTGTATCGTAATGTAGTTACGAAATTAGGACTGGCGACTTTCTTAATAGTCGTGATTGAAACACATGAGACGGTGCTATATTATTAACATTTAGGGCTTAGACCTTCCGATTATTTAGTTAATTCAATCACTAAAGCAAGTCACTTCGATTTAGTCTACAAAAGTAGCAAGCAATTAATTATTTACTACATCATTTGGTATAGTTATATGTGCGTGTTTTTAATATAAAAATATATTGAACATCTTTCCCGTCATGACTTTGACATTGAAAGTCTTACCGAGCTTCTCTCTGCGATTTGCAATTCTAACTTTGAGCTTCACGATATTAACATATTACACCTATTGCGGGCGCTGCGCAAATTCAACTTCGTGTGCAACCACGTTGTTGCCTTGAGTAAGTTTTCGTTCAAAGTTCTAAGCAACTGTTCATATTTTAAAAAAATAATGCACTTAATATTGCATGCATATTCCTTTGAGATTAATTATAATAAAATTAATACCTAAATTTTAGGTAAACCTACGTACTAATGTAGCCAAAGGGTATATGGAATTTTAATGTTATTGTACCAATAGGCAAGCGAAATTTAAGCTTTCGAAAAATCCTCACTCCGTTCATTGGTGCTTTTTGTTCTATCGATCTTTTTATTCTAAAAGCTTACGCTTTTTCTCGGGACAATCGAACAGGTTGAAATATTTTCTTTTGGTTCAATATTTTCTCTTGCAAGTAGGTTTATTTATTTACATAATTAATGGGTGGCTAAGATAACTTAAATTACTTACTCTTGCATCTATTAGAGGCTTTAAAAATGTATACGAGCATCTATAGCACAAGGGCTTATAAGCTAGTACGCAAGGATACATGTATATATATATTAAAAGCATGTAGAAGACGGTATGATAAATCACTGTTTAGGGCATAAATGTCGCTTTTATATCTGTATATTCTCGGAGGGCTCATTGTCCCTCTTACGTTGACTTTGCCTTCTTCTGAATCGAAGGTAGACGGAGCACGTACTTCATAATGAAGTTATGCCCTCGCGTCCTCTTTTATAAGACTTTATTAAGGCTTCCATAAATGGTTTACTCTAGAATTTGGTACCAAGTTTTAATACGACGTGTTTATGAGCGCTTTTAACATTTTATCTCTTCATTTCTCGCGTACTTGAATAGTAATATATGTAATTCAGTATGTTTGACTTTCCTGCGGCCATGCACCTGTTTGATTTGCGTTTTTTACTAATTTCAAACGAAATGACTTTTGGATCTTTAAATACCGACATGGACGCAGCAATAATACGTAGAATAACAGTTTTACACTATTAGCGATTCAAACCCATTACGGAAGGAAGCGTTTCGAGAGAATTCGATTTATATGTGACGTTTATTACTGTCCCAGTAGGGCTCAGTGGTAAAATACAATTAGAGCTTGATGAAGATGAACAGGAATCGTATAAGCTTTCGCAATAACACATCTAGGCACTTATATTGTATATATATATATTAATTCGACAGTAGTTATTCTTCAAACCGAGCGGTTTGCTTCTCACGTGTATGGCCGCATCTGAAATGAAGTCTCCACTCTCACTGAAGTGTCTGTACTGAAGTAATCAAAATCATGAACTTATTTGATTTATGTTTTATTTGTAACGTTATTAACAACAATTATGTATTGAATATTATTCTTTGAAAGATATGCTTAATGTTTCATCAATATACAGACATTCGATACTTTATTACTCGTATTCCCGTTTCCACACTAATGAATGCAAAAAACTTAACTAATAAGTTAAAACCATAAAGACGTGAAATAAATATCCTTTAGGCATAGTCCTATAATTTATGTGGAATTCAATCTATACACAAGTCGTATTCATGGAAAGTTGAGATGAGCTTTGCGGTTACCATGCGGCTTCTGCACAATGGAAGGCTTCCTGAAGGTGGTAACATTCGTACTTTAAATCGAAACGTGTACACGTTATTTGTATGGCTTCGCAGGGAGTACACAATCTATAGCAAATAACAGGGCTACCTTTCTTGTAATAACAGAACAGCTATACTTGCATTATTATAACAAGGTTTGATTGATGTGGAAGCCGTAGGCGACGGAATCACGAGGTTGTCGATTAGTCTTCAAGATTAGTAGTGCATTTATGACGAGTTTCAAATAAATTTAAGTAATTTTTTTGAACTGGACACTAATTTAAAGTTGGTAACTTGTACTGTAAAGTCATGTAAAGTTATTTTCTAAAGGCTTTAGATAGTTTTCTTCAAGATTACATACAGAGTTGTGATGTTTTAACTTGATCTGGTACGAACAGTATAGCACGTACCTGCTTATTATTATCTCTGACTACAATTCCCTGGTTCACGGCGCTCAGTTATATAACTCTCGATACCTGCCCATATAGTGTGTCAATGTGTTTGTAACACAATACTCAGTAATAACACCAATACGTAGAAGGAAATGTATACAGATTGTAGCCAACGGGTCGTTCCGGACGCGGCGCGTGACGCCACGCTCTGCTAGTCCTGCTTGATTCTGATTTAATTATCACCTTTTTGCCATATTCTTAATTATTTCCGACGGAAGCACTTGTACTTTTATTCTAGTACATTAATTTTTTTTTATTATCGGTGCAATATTGTGATTACCACTGATTGTGCTTAGATTAAACTGAAGAACACGTACTGAGAACGTTATTTAAAATTCTTATCCTTATTTTCAGGGGAACACGGTAGTGAAGACCAACTTTCTACTTAAGTATAAAAAGGAAGTTTTCTCGTGAAGCGATTTAAGAGAGTTCTGTTTTTATCTGCATCAATCCATCCTTCCATACTAATATTATAAATGCAAAAGAGTTTTTGTTTGTTTGTTATTCCTTCACGTCCGAACGCAACAACGGATCGATATGATTTTTGGTATGGAGATAGTTCAAAGGCTGGAGATTGACATAGGCTACTTTTTTTCGTGGATAATCAATTCATTTCCACGGTAAAGCACGTTTTAATCAAAGTGCTATAGACGGCGTAACGGGCGCAGTAACGATATGACGTGGGCGCAAAAAATTGTGATCCATAGTAAAAATGTTCTGCATTTCATTCCGAATACTCTTGCAAAAAAACAAAAAAGCAACAGCAAGACTTCACAGCAGTTTTTAATATAACAATATTTTTGTATCTATTGGTGTCAATAATGGACGGTTAACCGTAAAATTCTCGCACGAACTGTCACGAAATGTCACAACCGATTCCTATCGTTTGTTACAACGCGTGAAATTTGTGTTGCCTGTTTACTTCGATTCACTCCCTTAGTTTAGGGTATTGAATTAACCTAATTTGCATGATTTGAAGATTTAGGCTAAGTGCTGCGGACGTAATGGCATCGGAATACAAATGTTTGAATACTATGAATAAATAAAAATGTTTCTGTTGGTATAGTAATTAAATTTAACCGATGAAAATACCCTAGTAAATTAGGAATGGCGGAGAGATTACTATGTGTGAAATTCTTATCATAAAGACCACAATAATGCATAGATATAATATTAAGAGTATATTGGTATACAACTACTACTACATATGAAAAAAGTATTGCAGAATCTAGAAGGAAATCTTCGAGACTCCAAAAAAAGGTAAATTTGTGTTTTTGTTTTATCATATAAAATAAATGACAATAATGGACATATGAATGTGATTTTGAGCTAAATAATAAACTAAGCATATCTAAAAGTATAGTGCACTGTCTATATAAAGCAATATTTTACAAGAAGGAAATTGGGTGAAAAAAATATTTGCTTTGTTCAAAGATGTTTTTTAAAAAAGAACAACTCTGAAAGGTCTCAAATGGTAATTGAGTTCTGTTTTTGTTCCAAAAATAATTTATTCCCATCTACTACAAGCCTTTCGGGTCTCAAATTTAATAATCTCGAACCTATAAAGCTCACTCGAGTGTGCATTTCGTTATAACCAACAAAAACTATTCCCCTTTCTAAGATATTCTTTAACGACCTTTTTCGAGCAAAATATAAGTCAGGATCAAGTTTAGAAAAAGAGTGAGACGTATGTATGTAGGTACATCATTAATCTTTGTAAATATAGAGAGAAATAAAAAATATCTGTAAATAAAGTAAATTAGCTATTCTTAAATTGGTAGTGTAAGTTCTAAATGATATTGTAAAATAAATAATCATAGTATAGTAAAACGTTTGTGCCCATTTGACACGTCCTGAATAAACACGCTCTTAGTGTTAATCAATTAATATTATGTCTCATGATATACATATGTATATCAAAATGTATCAAATAACAATTTAATGTCAAAACCCTAAAGGGTTTGACGCGTAAATTACATTCGATACTTAAAATACTTTTAATTATTAACTGTTAGTATGTTCTTCATTTCACTTTTTAATTTAGTTTAATCAGAATTTAATTTATCACTGTGTTTTTGTATGTACATATATCCTGAGCGCCTGTTTATTGGGCTTAATTATATATTTAAAAAATCTTATGAGTTTTAAATAAACTAAAAGCTTACCGTTATTAGTAGATTCCTTCGTGTGGGAATTCTCTTGGGTTGTAGATTTTTGTCGCAAGTGTTCATAGTGCATACTTCGGATGTAATTAATTACCATTCATTATTTAATTACACGCATGTTCTTTTCTTAATTAGCTGCAGTACCAAAGTGACCTACGACCGGGCTCTTGTACAAGTAAAGCTCCTTTTAAACTTAAACTGAATACGTATGTAAAGTTACTTCCTGAAATTCTTTTGTAGTATAGAGCCTTCAATGAATGTGTCAAAAGTTTTTTTTAAACGCTCACGATAATAAAATACATATTGCAATAGCAAATGTAGATATAGACGCCAAATTTAAACGAACACTAACCTATTTTCTGCGTTCATTCTCAAACTAGTTTAGAGTTTTGTACGGATTTGATTGTTCCTCCGAAGGTCTAAATCAGAACGCCACGCTTATATCTGTAACCAAAAATAAGACGCGCACTTGCTTAAATGCGACAAGTAGGTCAAATTAAAAGCGGAAATAGTACATACTTTCCACTTGAATAGAACCTTCTACGTCTGTCAAATAGGGTTTGAAAATATTTTTGAGCGAAAATCGATTACTCAACAATGAACTTTATTTATTAATCTCGGAGCACTCTATAGATCTTATTATCAGATACGAATACACCAAAAGCAATGATTGGATATCTGCGTGAAAAACATTGTCTGCTATTTTTACCTGTTTATCTTTGAAATACCGCTCAGCCATCTGTTACAATCCACCATAAATCTATTGATTGACAAATCGTGCGCCATTGTTGTACCAATAAGGGCATAGACTCGATAAAACTGTCATTAATTGATTAGATGCTCACGGTACAACACGCCACATGGCTTGCCTGGTGCTTATCTTTATTTATTTGACAGTTTTTGTAGTCGTTATTACTCATTCAATTAAGAGATGACATTATCACCATTCATTTCAGAGAGACATGTTTAAGAGTAAATTAATAAAATTTTAAAAATAATTGATGTATTAAAATTTATATATATCCTTGACAACTGTTTAGATTTTGCCAAATATATGAAAGTATAGTAGTTTGACTGCCTCGTTGGTCGGGCGGTTGCTAGCGCGACTGCCGATCGGGAGGTCCTGGGTTCAAATCCCGGGT
>DWDX01004732.1:0-11314 GCA_018245675.1 Agara michaeli | reverse complement strand
TATATGAGATTAAGTTATTATACCATTATTTTAATCATTTATATGGCAGAACAACGTTTGCCGATTCAGCTAGTTTAATATAAATTATAACCGTTCGTAAACGGAAATGCAAATATAACATAATTTTTATACAAAAAAAATCGCTTATTTCAAAACGTAACTAGTTCCAACGAGCCCGATAATGGAATACAAATATTTTGATAGGCAAATTTTTAGTGTACAGAAAATACAGTAAGATAGGGTAACTAAAAATTATTCTTAGCAAATATGTTTGATAATAATAAGTGTCTGAAGATGTTTCAAGATATTATTACGTAACGCTGAATTCTATTCATGGCAATATATATTAAAATGAATAATATATTAAGAAAGAGCTATGCAATCATCTTTGCATTTGATCTTTGATTGTGTGATTAAGATAGACCAATATAAGCTGGCAAAATATTTGAAACTCGTGCGTGCAGAATAAATGAGAGATATGATATGGAGTTTTATGGAGTAACAGCTGGGAGGGGAATAAAGATGAATCTTGCAAGGCGCGATTAAACATTCGTCAGCTAAAGCAATTCCGCATGTACATATAAAAGAAAGGATGGACTTTGAGAGTATCATGGAAGCAACAGGATACTTAAGCTATTGCGCTATTGACCTGGACTAGGTCTAAAAACATATCCTTACCAATTTAGGAAACTATATTACAATAATTATACCGACATATAACAAGCGCTCGGGTCATTTGAGGTCATGTTAAGTTACAGTTATCATTAAGATTAAGTAGCTGAGTTTAATGAGTTCATTTCACGTACACAGTCATTGCAGCCCATATTTACCATTAGCACGCCTACCGTGTACGTCAGCGTCAATATTTTCGAAGCAAACGAAGATAACTGGCAGATAATAAACATAGAAATATTGAATAGGAAATTAAGAGTACACAACTCTTAAGGGAACTCTAGCCGTGGAAACAAGAAACAAGGAAAGAACACACTACGTAAATATCTAATTGTATTCTACTTGTACGAATCGTAATTGGTACAGAATAGTGTCTTATTACCAACTAGTGAATCAATTAGATACCGTTTGTATAGTGACAATGCGAGGGCGCAGTCGGCTTGGGTTACGCCAAATTTAGGTCGCCTCTGTTTACAAGACGAAAATATGCTCTGATAGATGTACTGTGAACGATTATGTTAGCAAATCAGTACCAATGATGTATGTTGAATGTAAGGGCTCATTCAATCTGTATTATATCACGCCAGGTCCTTAACGGGGTAGGCAGAAAACATTGTGCTTTATGTGTTCTACGTGAGCCACTGTGGAATTGACCCTCTCATTTTACACTGACCATTTATAACTTTTATTACAATATGGACTTTGAATATATATGTACTTAATACTTGACTACTAATTCGTTTACATTGCTGCTGCCAAGATATCTTCAAATCTTGAGAGTATTTTGTCAAAATGTAGGGTTTTGAAAGTAAACAGGAGTTATGTTAACGCCGCGGGGCAATCCCTTAAGGTGTAGAGCACACTATCGGCTCGCTATCGTTACTTATCATAAGGAAAATTCACTCTGAATTAACTCAGAATTTTGATATTTTTTTATTCATCGAATGACCAAGAAAGAAAAAATCTATGAAGTACAGATATGACAAAAATGCAAATCTGTACTAATATTATAATAAATGATAATTTTAATGCAATCAAAGCTAAAACTATGAGAATAACTTAAGAATAAGAAAATGTAAAAACCCTAGGATACCTTTACATCATACTCTTGCAAACAACACCACTTCGAAAAAGCCACCGTTTACCGTGAGCACTCCGCCTAACGCAGTGGACCAATAACATACCCCGGGGAAAATATGGCTGTATTGTTAGTGTGCCTAACGCTCCGTCATTGTTCTGCTCGCCGGGTACTTTCCACGCTATTGTACATGACATGAATACCCTTGTTTCTTTTGAACCCTTTTTGTAAATAGAGTCCACGTGCGAATAAAACAAAACGAAATAATTATCGGGCATCGTCGTACCGAAAAACAAACGAGTTTTGATTTAAAACAAAAGAACACTGTTTGGTGGTAAATTAAAAAATAATGAAACAATGCAAATGTGTCCAAAACACAAAGGCACCGGTATTATACCGGTATTATCGTTTTATTATGCTGAGAACAACGTGTATTAGTGACTAGCTTTTGTCCGCGACTTCGTCCGCGCCGAATACTGACTTTGGGTAGCATTTTAATTTCCTAGGATTCTTTTGTTGCGAAAGACAGTATTCCACGCGGACTAAGTCGCGGGCAAAAGCTATTATAGCCTATATTGATCAGCGATGATGTAGCATTCAAATGGTGAAAGAATTTTTGAAATCGGTCCAGTCGTTTTTGAGCCTATTCTTTACATACACACACACACACACAAATCTTTCCTCTTTATAATATTAGTATAGATATAAATAAGTTTATGAATACACATACAAAATTGTATACTTTACAAATATTGTAATACTGTATGTTGCAGGGTTAAGAATTCGATATATACTTAATCAGTGTTGTAATCAACAGAGCCATGCTCTGGCGAAACGCAACAATAATTAAGTCTAAATAATTTATCATCAAACGATTAGATTAAATACATGCTATAAACATAATAAATAACATTAAACATCCAGTTCACTTTTGAAGCAGCTTGAACGAAAAATTAAAAGAGACATTTTAATTTCTAAATATTCAGCACCTCTTATCACTACATAGTATGAAACAAAGTCGCTTTCTCTGTCCCTATGTCCCTATGTATGCTTAAATCTTTAAAACCACGCAACAGATTTGGATGCGGTTTTTTTTTAATAGATAGAGTGATTGAAGAGGAAGGTTTATATGTATAATAACATTTGTATAATAATACGAGTATATGCGCGGGACAAAGTCGCGGGCAGAAGCTAGTACAAATATAAAAAACAGTGAGCAACATTAAAGCTATTTAAAAGAAATATTGGGATTATTAAAAACAAAAATATGTTTTAGAAACGTGTTTTTAAATAGGTCAGACACTGGCTGACGGAGGAGTCAAGAGTCTCCGAAACCGGCGTGTATGCATGAAGAGAGCGATGAATGTAGATGAAGCGCGTCAGGTTTGTAATAACAGAAATATTTGGCACTCGGTGCTTTCTGCCTTCCCCGTTAGGGACCTGGCGTGATGGTTTGTTGTTGTTGTGTTTTTGGACTCCTTACAATGTGTCAGGCATTATATTCCTCAAATCCATTTCAATAAATTGCATTGCACGATGAAAAAAGTATTGCTTAGTAGTTTTTACAGAATTGATAAATTAATATGTTACAATGTCTTCTAATGCTGATTAAATGTCAAATCTTTCTTCGAAGCCCTTGTAAGCCTGAGGCGGTTTCGCATAACATAACCCACGCAAATCGCAAGCGTAATTAAGCAATAACGTCTGAGACCGGATCTCGTGATGCCTATTTGTCGACTGAAAAACGTTATAATATTGTATATAATGGTATCTTTCTGTAACAGCCGTTTATCCCTCGAAGACCTTCAAGACACTATTCTCAAGAAAGGCGCAAAAAGAGCTGTCCTCCAAAGACTGCAACGCACTGGCGACTCCTTGGATGTTGCCAGTGTCCATAGGCGACAGTGATCACTTACCATCAGGTGGTCTGTCTGTTTTCTGAGCTGAATTACTTAAAAAATAAAAAAAGTTTTGTTTGCATATTCAGAAGCATGTACGCACGTACTTGGCTTCACAGAGAATACGCGTTCTAAGCAGTGGGACTTCAAAGGGTTGCAATTATGAATACTTCTTCTACAATGTAGAGGCATTGTGATGTTGTCTCTACATGGTTGTAGATATCTATGATTACCTGTCAATATTAACTGCGTTAAATGTTTACAATTATAATTTTCAGTCAAAATTCTCTCCCTACTTGTTGTTCTTCGGTCGTTGGACGTATACCCCTAATTGAGAGTACAATATAATTTTAATCAGCCCTACAAAAACAACAATTTGTTGTTTTTCGTTCAAATTCGAATTAACGGAAGCAAACAGCGTAGCTCCATTTAATTTCAATTAAATATACCGTAAACTTCAATATACATAATATTTTTTAACATAATTACAATAATGCTCAAAAAAGTGCTTTATAAATCGTCTATTCTATTATTCGGTTGGAACTCATGGATAGCGATATCAAATTAGCCAGGAATAAAATCTATACAAAATGTTATGATTCAATCAATTCTTAAAAGATCAGTTAATTATTCATTAAAATTTAAACTAGTGTTGTCTAGAATTTGGGATTCAAACGTATAGAATTTTTATTTAAATTTACCCTAAGTAAATACAATTTCAAATAAGCTTTGTTTGAAAAGTCGAAAAATTTAATTTGCGTATTCGTGCACTTTGGCTCTACTTCTTCTACATTTTTACAAGCTGGAAAAAAGCGTTCCATTTTTAAACTCCGCCCGCTCCCGCTGAGAATAACTCGGCGTTGATTCATCAATTTGAATATCGAACGATGAAATGGCGTTCCGTTATTACAATTTTAAAATTCATTATGTTCCCCTTTTCTTGGACCTTCAGTCCATGAACTTATATTGGATTTTTGTCAATTAAATGAAACTTTCATATTTTATTCATCGATTCTGCGTCTATAAGACATAATTCTTAATTGCTTTAAACTTCGATGTATAAAAATAAAACCAAGAGTTTTAGCTCTACCTTATCTTAGATTTTCCGCCAACAAAATAATGTATCTTTACTTGATTTGGACCTGAATTGTTCCGGTCAATGCGAGCATGTTTGGAGAAGTGAAGCAGTTATGCGGCGCTATAAATAAGTTATGACAAAAGTCGACCATGTCTTCGAATTCGCTTTTCGAAGACGAAATTAATTTAATGGCTATTAATTAAAAAGTTTCGTTTAGTATTTTGTTTATAATTTGTAAGCACTTTCGATGATCCAAGAAAGGCTTTTCAACCGACTTCAATAAAAGGAGGAGGTTCTCAATTCGTCTGTGTTTTTTTTTGACATAAAGCCATATATTCAAAAACTTGTTTGCGTTTACGGTCTTCTGGTTATAATACTGTGAAATTATAATTCCAATTCTAGTTGTTTTGTGTGTAATTTGAGTAAAAGTTAAAAAAAAAGTTCGTCGGTGAATCACGACCGCCACACCTAATTCTGCCGTGAAGCAGTCATTACAATAATTTACGTTTTCATCTAAAGACTAAGTGAAACATCCATAATAAAAGTATAACATGAAAATACAGTTAGCCCTAACATTCATAAAATTTATTTTAATGATATAACAATAAAATTCCACGACAGAAATCAACAACGTACCATAAATTGAAAAACGAGTCGGCCTAAACACACAGGGCGCATACATACATAAGCGCATACCATATTGCATATTGGTACTGCAAAGTCCCGATAGCGGAATCAAATCATACACGTTCGGACAGTCCAATATTATTTATGTAACGAAGGTCGTATTCAGGCGATATTAATTTTTTTGAATAGTTTATACCGACGTTGAAAACTAGGGCTGGCGCTCTCGTCATTGCACATGAGTGTGACAATATTTACGATCTGAAAAATTGAAAATGTATCATTTTACTACTATCTGGCTCGTAGAAATTATGTTTTTAATACTCATACTACATATAGCATTTTGAATTTCATTAAAATGGTCCTTTAGTCCGCATCGGGACATCGTGATAGAGATCCTCCGGTCGTTTCGCAATGGAAGGAGAGATCCTTGTTCAGCAGTGGAATGTAAAAAGCCTGCAGCAACACGTTCACACTTTGTAATTTGCACAATAATAAAAGTTTCTTCAACGATTGCAACAAAATAAATAACATTTAATTAAGTCAATGTCCAACAAAAATTTAAGGAAATGTCAAAAAAACACTTAATACTTTATGTATGTGGCTTAACCAAGCTAAAGGGATTTTAATCAATTGTTTCAATGTAAAAATATAGTGAATTACGGTCTAATTTCAACCACTGTGCGAACACTAGCTTAAATAATGACGGAAGTTTGCAGACAAACTTTATTTATGTATCAATAAGCAAGCGCTTTAAATTCAATCCCACTGCGTCCCCAGCGGCTTAGTTTAATGAGTTCTGCTTGCTGTTGAAAGTTAGCAATTTATGTCGAATCGCTATATTATCACCATAAGGCAGCGTTTTTAATATCACGATATGGTATCTTCTTTAATTCGAAAATTCAAAGCAATTTATTACATAAGAATCATTTAGAACCACTGTAAATGCACTTGGGGAGCGTGGTGGATGTTATGAATGAGAGTAATATATAAAAGTTATCTATCATTTTATCATTGAACAAGCGCTATGGAATCGCAATCATCACCGAGTCCCCAGTGGTATATTTAAACGAGTTCAACTGTGTGAATGGCTTCAGATTCAAATAGATTTGGTTTGATTGCCCTTTTCCTACGCCAGGTATTTTATTTATTTAGAAGTTCATTGTATAACCAATTGATATGCAGTAATAATATATTATACTTAGCGTTTTATTGCGAAGTTTTACGCCTCAAATTTCGTCATGTACCTCTGGCAAAAACTTGTTTGCCCATATACAATGTATCAAAGGCCTCTTAATTAATTTCAGTTTGTGGGGAGGCACATGTCCAGCAGTGGGGCTGTGTGTCTTGAGATGATGACATGTAATTGATTTTTACAAGAAAAATAATTAAAGGGGTCAGCAATCATATTAACTCTGTCCCGTTGTCATATCTGTTTCTCGTTCAAACGCCCCGCTCGTTACCGCGTCCCGCTTTTACGAATAGCGCCATCTCTGTTTTCCGTCGATTTTTTAATGCTCGTACAACAAAACTTGGCTCATTATATGTATTTTAATAATGCGCCTAAGAAACGTGAATTCAAAAATTGGAATAGGCACTTTCTTAGATAAAATGTAGTACAATCCCCTTTTGTCTACGTTTTGCTTTACTGTTATTGCTATCCGCTTCCGCCGGCACTGGAGCATAAGCCTTAGCGTTCGGCTATCAAAACAATTCGACCATACCGCCTCCGTGTCGCTTGAACAGCAAAATTCGTTTGCGTTATCGACTGGAAACTTGGGATCCTTTGTACAAAAACACGGTTACGTTTCTCTATGAAATTAGCCATCTTGCTTAGATGGGGCAACTTAATAAGAGACATTAAGTGCCCTGACATTTATATTAGTATTTTAAGTAGATATATTATAATTCTCTAACTCTCGACTCGAGGCGTCGTAATTTAAATCTATCTTGTTGCGACTTTGAAAATGTTATTGCTAACATAAAACTAAAATTTAATAGCACATGAATTTTGCGATAAAACAAAATTTAATCCTCGCTACAAATTACGGGAAAGTTTCAACAAAACGGCAGGACAGGGGTAGGTCCAGTTTGGTAGAGGACAGACCCGCTTTACTAAAGGGATTTAAGGTATGTGTCGGGATAATCTAACCCATTTCGATTTGAAAACTATTTAGTTGAAGAAGCAAATGTGAACGAGTTTGGAATTAAATTTAAATCCTGTAGGACGAGAATTAGGGCCGGGGGAGCATGGTTCGCTTAAACTTAATGTATTATATTAACTTGATGTCAATCTGACCTAATTAGTCGGTTGATAATACCAGTGTTCGCATTCATCGATAATATATATCCAAACATACTCCAAGAAGATGCCATAGTAGATATTATTCAGTAAAAAGCTTAAGGTAAAACTATTAAAAATAGAAATGTTATGTAAGTAATCGTAAGATTTGTCTTGGTGATGTCTCATTAAAATTTCGCGGAGTACAAAAAAATTAACGTCAAAGGCCTATAAAACATACAAAGTCATTGCTCTTGTGAAATTCCTAGAGCAAGAGGACTAATGAAGGTAGGGCGGTTATAAATTCTCTTTAGTAGCTTTTAAACATAAACGACTGTGATTTTCGTTGGAGATTATATAATGATACTTTGAGCTCTTCTGACGTGAGGGCGAAACACGAATTACTCGTACGAAAATTAAGCCGCTGTACCAACAGATAACGATAAAATTTTCAAATAGAACGTAAACAGTAAATAGCTGAACACCATTGTAACAATACGGAATTAAAAGAATTGCTGTAAAATTGAATGTACTTATTTCAGTACGAAGCATAATTTACATCATTACATAGTATATAACAAAGTCGCTTTCCGCCGTCTGTCCCTATGTCCTTATGTATGCTTAGATCTTTAAAACTACGCAACGGATTTTTGATGCGTTTTTTTAAGAGATAGAGTGATTCAAGAGGAATGTTTATATGTATAATAATATATGCGCGAGACGAAGTCGCGGGAAAAAGCTAGTAGGTAATTAAATTTGTATCTAAAAAATACCTAGTCACATTGTTTTTTAATATCAATGTTGCTCACACAAAACATTGCAGGTATAAAGATAAAAAGACCAGATTCCATTCACAAGTACGTTATAACATTAATCTTATCTTATCTTCCTACTGCAAAAGGTACGGAAACAACGGATCCTTATAGGATTTCGTACTGACCTCTACAGCCGACTTTTCATATGTACGTGATCTGAAGTACAACAAATGATAATTTACATTCCATGCATTTCTGCGGGAATATTCTAATGTCTCAATATGTAAAGCGACTCTTCGCTGGAGCTTCATTTGTGAAGGTGAGTTTCAAAGGCCGCGTGCTTCGGTTTTTAGAGTTTCCATATAAAGTAGGCAGCTCTATATTGTATTGTAAATATATTGCTTTTACAATGTTGAAACAACTATAGAACAGCGCAAATGCGTTCTCAATTCGTTAATATTTATTTGGATTGAAAAAACAATTAAATTGGCTATCCGAAATAGGAGCGTCGCCTTGAGTATTGACTTTCAACATTAAAATTATACCTACACATAAATTTTTTCATCAATTTAATTGTTCCACTGTCGGATACGGGTCCAAACCCATAAGTGCATTCCCAAATTCAAATTCAAATTCTTTATTCGAGAATGTAGGTCTTACAGATCTTAAGGTTAGGTTTCATTGCGCTACTAGAAGTAAGAATTTCTAGAAGGACTCCCTAGAAATAAAGACCCCTAGAAGAACTCCCTAGAAGTAAGAGCTCCTAGAAGGACTCCCTAGAAGTAAGAACTCCTAGAACAACTACCTAGAAGTAAGTTATTGATCAAGCAATGTGTACTCACAACGTCGATCAGTTGACTCAGCCTTAGCCCCATTTTGACGGTGAGCCGGTCGGAGTTGTTGCCGACGGGCCGGATCAGCCTGTTATAGTTCGAGAGGAGATCGTCGTACAGCCGCTTCGCCTCAGGGTTTGCGACGCTCAAGCGGCCCCACACGCACAGGACTCCGACCACAAGCGCCAACACCATCTTAGGCTAACACGACCCCTGTGGACAAACAACAAAACGTTAGCAAATGGCTGATCCATTGATCTAGTGGTGAGTCTGAGGCAGCTGAACCGGATGTCGCGGGTTCTATTCCCGGACGGACGCATACGAATATTTGTGCGATGCGCACATTTGTTCGTTCTGAGCCTAGGTGTAATAATAATATCTTTATGAGTATTATAAGGCAAGTGAAATTCTACCGCGATGGTGTGATGGTAAAATATACTTTGGTTGGCAGTTACAACGGACAATGTACGTCCATTTACTGTAGTGATTACTGCAAATGAGCAACGTAGCTACTACGTGATGTTTATTTAGACAACTGAAATAGTTTCAGTGTAGCATAAGTGCTTCTATTCTCAAAGTTACAAGTCAGTAACTCGGAATACACAATCATTTGAATAAATCGAAATCTATAGAACTTTGAATATTAAGTTTCTCAATTTTGATTAATTATGTAATCAACGTAACGAATATTACATAATTCGTATAATGATATTAACGAAGCTCACGCCATTTGTTATATGTAACAACGGGCACGAGCGCTTCAGGACATTTATGATTTATTGCAATATTATCTGTGAAATATTCCGCGTGCATACAATATTTCACCGAACAAATACGCTCAATCTGTATGACAAATGGTGTGACAAAACTGATTTGGATATAATCAACTGTTTTGAAACACCTACCCGTTAGCCGGAGCGCCAACGTTGTTTGCCGTCGATAAATTAATACAAAATTAATTTTGGCTAAATTACAGCAACAGTTGGTGCTTGTAATTCGGCGATTGTGATAAGGCTGTAAATCATGTTTGTTATTAAATTCAGCTCTCGAGTTCTCGAACGCAGTTTATTTCCACAGCGAGAAATTCGAGCGATTCATTGCGCGAAAGCATGCGTAGTTGCGTTTCACTTAGCGCCGATATGTCTTAGGTTTCGTCTTCTAAATATCATAGGAGCTAGACAGTGTATAATCGTGGGAGTGGTTTAGATATGGCGCAGAAAGCTATGAACATACATAATATCTACTTGAGATAAATAGTTTTTTCAGCCGGACCGAGTCGGTACGAGCGGTTGATACCGGTACCTACTACATATAAAATACTACACTTAGGTTACCGATTGACCTTTTGAATAATTAAAGGGATTACGGTTTAACTAGATTTAGGCGTTACGTTCGTCCCATACATTCTACTGTTATCTGTATTAGTGATGTCGACCTTAATTACTAGATAAGGGCCGGATCAACAACAATGAGAGCCGAAGTACTTTGAGTACCGTTATAAATCAATTGGGATGAAAGGCAAGAGGTGGGTGGGCTTTTGTTTTAATAAAGCCTCGAAAAGGCAGTGCGGTCTGATGGCTTGAAATTGTAAACCAACTTATACGGAACGTGGGTAAGATCAAGATGTGTGGCTATTTAATGCTTAAGTTAAGAAGTTTCGTGCGAAAATATAATTATTTTATACACTGGTGCTCCATCCGTTGTGTAGAAAGCATTAAGGGATTAAGAGTTTCTTCTCGTTCTACTAAAAATGTTAAATCATAAGAGATGCGGCAAAATCCAATAAAACCCTAAACTTTGCCTTACATAGCTTCATTCCTACGAGAAAATTCGTTGATGATTTACTCTCTGAACTTTCGCATGCCAGTTCCATTACAGAACCCAATCCAACTTAACGCATACTCATGCAAATGAGGCTCGCAAGGCGCTGTTTGCATGTACTTTGCAAGTTTCCGATTTCTTGTCTTCAGGTGGATTTTTCGCGATATTTTGCAAAAAGTATTTCGTATTTTTTTCTCATTTAGAATTTCTAGTAGTGACTCAGAGTCTGGATGTGTGCCCGGTGCATGGCAATAGGCTCACCACCTATTCCATT
>DWDX01004731.1:0-11314 GCA_018245675.1 Agara michaeli | reverse complement strand
TGAGATTAGCGCGTTCAAACAAACAAACAAACAAACAAACAAACTCTTCAGCTTTATAATATTAGTATAGATTAATGTCAAACAAAATAATGGTATTAACGTCGAAATCATTTAAGCGATTATTAATATCATTGTAAAGGAGTTAATATAATTTAAAATTAAGAATATGTCTCGTAGTTTTGTAGTTCGTTACAATGACTGCTGACGCGAATCGTTGCGGATTCAATTCTCACTCAGAACAAATATTTGTGTAAATTAACTTGAGTATTTATTCTGTGACCGGGTGTATAATCAGTTCTCTGATAATCGTAATGGAGACTCTATCTAGTTTTGAATCCCACGGCCGTGTGTAGTCTTCTGATATTTATTGAATCAAATATTATTTACTGTTCCCCTGTTGTATGGGTGATTGGCCATAACGAAGAAATGTTTTCATACCCCGCTTTGCTGCTCACAAGAGCGCATTAACTAGTCAGTCCCGTTGCTTATCGTTAGGAGTCATATTTATTTACATGTTTCAAAAGTTGCCAGTACAAACTGGTCAATTGCAATATCCTTCAACCGGATATAAATTGTAGCGGCACTTACGCTGTTCTTCTTTTGATTAGTTTGTCTATATAACTTGAGCAATCAAGGAGTTAAGCCACAGGTCAAATAAAATTGCCATCTCAAGGATATATCGGTTTCCACCATTTCCAGGGGCGGCTGTAACAGGAAAAGTTTTCCAATAAAAACAATAGCAAAGATTGCTGGCCAGCCAATAGCAATTCATGTGCCGCGATCCACGTAATAACAGTAAATCGTAATTTTATCGTCGGCAGTCTTCAATACACGTCTTACGAAAAAAAACTAAGAACAATTGTGGCTTAGTACGCAACGACACTACAACTCAAGGATATGTGTTTTTTTTTTTTTCTAATATGCCTCGCGGTGTTACTCGCGTAGATTTCGATCCGGTCGGAATATGGAAGTATTAAATATCCTGCGTTCTTTCCAACGCTTCCAACTATACCTATACGAATTTTCATTACGTTCGGCCAAGCGGTTGCTAATTCGCAGCCTTAACTAGTCGAATTGTAATTATTGTTTTTAAAGTACAAACTTATGTGCACACCGGTAGCGGGAGAAAAATCCGGAACCATACACACATGGTATATAAATATCGCCGTGTAAGGGATACAAAATTCCCAATCAAGACATTCAACGTTACAACACACGAGAAAGGAAAAGCCGTATAAATAAATAGGAATGAAAGCACCTGAAACCGCCGACTCGAAGGCGAGATGTGGAGGGGAGGAATCACTTGGGAGTGCTTCGAGACCGCCCGAACTATAGGTTGTTATTTTATGGCCTAAAACTATGCCCATATGGCCTATGATCCCTCGAATCTGCTTAGTAGGCTCCAAGCTTGCGAGTGGATAAGAATACAGAACTGTCGTACGTTGTACGTTAATACCTACTTACGCAACTAGTAACCGCGACAGGATCCTTGATCATAGAGACCGTCTAGAAAGCTGTTTATATATAACGAAGTGTAACTAAAGTGACCTGAATATAGAACTTGTGATATCTTATGTTTATTCCCAGCTTTAAAACTTATAAAATTTAATTACTTTCGGTCAAGCGGTTGGGCCGCAAAAGCGTAATAGACAGACGGACGAATAACTCTGATGACGAAGAATCTATGATGAAAACCGCATTAAAATCCGTTGGATAGTTTTAAATATCTAAGCGTACAAACGGCAGGAAACGATTTTGTTTTATATTGTGTAGAGATACTTTACTGACCATAAAAATTAATTGGGCTAATTAGCGACATATCAAGTAAAGAAAAGTTTATCATTTTCATCATCAATCAGTGATGATAATGATATCGCTATGAAAAATATCTTTGTACCTACACAGATCTCTGCAATGAAACGTATAATCATTGGATGCGTCTTAGCTTAGCCGGCGTTGTGTTTGCAGGCCGCTATATTTCACAGTCATTAAGCAATGCGTACCAGCAACGCTGGCGAACTTATCTGGATTCCTCCGAAGGTTATTTGATATTATTTGTAGGGTTCGCCGATCTGTGAGCTCTGTTACATAGTCGAAAGGTTTTAACAAAACCAAAACTGAATACAGATAGACGGGTCTGTAAATGGTAAATGGTCATTGTGGGCGATAAACAAGAACTTTTGTGTACTTTTTACGTAAATACGAAACGCTTTACACACGTAAGATACATTGGGATCCGGTTCATTTGCATTTCAGTTGAGTAGGTATTCCAAATTTATAGGTAATTGGAAGAAATCTATGTATAATTTCGGATAGAACTGGATGTATGCGACGGAAATATTTCTTTCTCTCTAAATCATGTAACATTAACTGGTGTACGTTAACACTTGCGTCAGAAGCTGACGTCATATTTGCTGCTATGTGACGGGACAGACGGAAATAAGTACGTTTAGAATACGAGTAATTTCCAAATTTGTTCTCTGTGATCGATCTTAAGAATTTCGAAATTGGATCGACTACACTCTATTAAATCAATAAGAATAACCATTAACCAGAACGAAGGGGTTTGCTTAGTCCTTCGTCGTTTCTGATTCGAAAAGCCATCGATAAATCATTCTTAATATCTTGAGCATTTGCAACAGTATTCTATTTTGGCCACGACTTTGTTGTCATTAGCCTCTTGGTCTAGCGGTTAGAGACCCTGACTGCAAAGCCTTAGCACACCATAGCACAAGCATACAATTGCCTAGTTTGGAAATCAGATAGCCGTGTGTGAAATTCTCCCCAATAATAGGATTATTATTATTAGATTTCAACTTGTACTCATTTGACGTATACAGCCAATTATATTTGAGAACATTTTCGTACATTACGTGAGTCTAACGACATCATTATTAACAGAATAGCAGGTCGCTGTAGGTGGTCAAGCTTTCGATTCGTCGCATTTCATTGGATTGGCGACCTGCTGTTACTTATGTTAGGGGTTTTATGACACACATCTAATGTATCAGTTCAGTAAATCTTGATACCGTTATTTTTGTATTTTGTTTGTTGTTGGCGAGGAGGGAGAGGGGTGAGGAAAATCGTTGGACGTTTGGGATTTCTACCCACTAAAAACACAAGATGGTAATCCAGCATATACTAGGATAGGTACTGGGATCTCCTTTAAAAGCATGCTGGAAATTGCTTAGTAATGATTATTTTGTTTTATTGGTGTTAGCGTGTTGAGAATATTAACCTCGTTCAAGGCGAAAACGAAATTGGGTCTCAGATAAATCGTTTTATGAGAAAGAAAGAAATCTGTGTTTGGGTCGCTTTGAGCTTGAAATGGTGCTACATATATATTTTTATCTTACCTTAATATACAATATAAGTCTACTCACTCTAAGTGTAATGTACAAAATAAAACAGAATAAATTCATGATCCGATTTGATCCGATCTATCAGTTTTATAAAAATGTGGACGTAAAGAGAATTCTCTTGGAGAAATAAAATGTTCATTTGTTGAAGCGATCCCAATTATAATCTCTTTGAAAAAAAACGTGTACTTTTAATGAGATAGCCACATTGACTTGTGGATTCGTATCTAAGTAGGGAATGAAAAATAGTAAAAATCTCATAAGCTTTTTAAGGGCGAATTTCTAGACAGTACGTTGTAAACTCATTGCTACAGAGCCTTTGATGTATCAGTAACAGCATTCTATTTGGAACCTGATGGCCGTCTGTAATTGTCTCAAGATATTATTTATGTACAAAATGATTAAGTACTAAAATTTTATAATATCGACATAAACCGAAACTCTTCAGGTACCTAGATCTTTTAATGATGAACAATAAGTTACTCTATAAAAAGGTAGATAATTTTATTAATATTTTTGTTGCGCGTAATTTTTTCCCCAAAAATGTGTATTAAACCTTTTATTTGCAACGCATCATCTAATAAATAAATAAATAATACCCATAAAATATATCTATTCGTTTTGGGACGTAAAAACATTGCAGCCACGTATGAGCTTTAAAGCACCGATATTTGTAAATAACAGTTTAATAGTTTAAACGTAAGTTTAACGTACTTGTGTAAATATAGTTAGTTATGTTATGTAATGTTAGTTATGTTCAAAATTATACTTAACTTTTTATAATTGACTGGTCGATTTGAAACAATAATTTATCTGCAATAGTTTCGTAAGGTGTTGTCATATAACGTTAAATATCTGGAATGTATGTGGTGCGAAGGTCGCGGTGCGGCGAGGTGTTGGACGCTCATCACGCGTTCCCGATCAATAGTCGCTCCACGGCCAATATTAACTTTTAACGCGTACGATATATTTACTACTAACGGCTTTATTACGGTATAAGCCTTATCGATATAAATAATGAGGGAATTACAATTTTCGCTATTTATAACTTAAGCGATTTTACATGCGATTACGCGTATGATTCGCATATCAACACCTTTCACGTTACGGTTTTTAATAGTATATGCAATACAAAGGGACGATTTTCGCAACACTGGGGGCAGAAAGCGGACGAGGTATCTGAAAATACAGAAGATATAATCGAAGGTGGCATAGATAAAACTGAATTTACGACTTATTGCTCTCTATTCTGAGGTTAAATTCCTGTTTGTCTAGACTTTTATTGATAAGGCCAAGATGTTGATATTTACATCTATTCCTATTTAATGTTTCTATTAAGTTGATCAAAGTTCTCAAGACGTTAGATGAGTTTATTGTTGAATAAAGAGATCATTAAAAATTATTTAAGAACTAATACTGTTAAGAAACTATAAATGAAAAACAATAAATAAAAAACAAATGTTTATTACAAAAATAAATCAGTTGTTACTTATGCTAAGAGTGGTACGCGAGTGGTTAAACGCGAATCAATTATAATTTGATTAACGAATAACAAATACATTACGTCGTCAATTAATGGGTAGGTTATTAATGCTTAATGGATCGGTTGTTCCCACAGTATTATCAGCAATAATTGGTTATAATAAGCCAGATCGAAATCACACAGCGGATGTGGATTGTTCTGGCAACGCAATATTGGATGTCTAATTAAGTGATCTCTATGGAATAATAAATTATAAATCTATAGATATTGATGGATTCATCCACGTTAATAGGATTGTTTTGTTATAAAACAGTAGTTATGTGAGGACAATAATATGTATTATGTAACGAAAACAATTGAATCATTTTTATAAAATACGCATTCTTTGTGAGTGAGTACGTAGACTGTAATCTTCGAAACTACCGATCCAATTTCGATAATTCTTTTACCAGTAAAATTCTTAGTTATTACCGAAGGACATAGGTTAAATAACTAATGGGGGTCCCTACTGAAATTCCAATAATGCAATTCAAAGTCTAAATAAAACACTTATAACATTCCTTACATCGCTTGCGCTGCTAAAACAATTGATGGTAGAATAAAATAATGTACTACGGCTTTACAGAACACATTGTCTACAAAAAGTTTATACAAACTAAATCAAGCAGTTTTTTTTAAATCTTACTCGCACTCACGCAAACGCGGTGTGAGCCGCTAGTATTATATATATTCTATTAACGTCCATGTATTAAAGTGTATACGTATATACGAATGCAAGTAAACAACTTCAGCACGATATTGTCGCAACAAGATACGCCGAGTGCCGAGCAAATAGACGCTGAATCAGAAAACAATTACTAAGGAACACGGCGGATACCGAGATATTTGCTGTCGTATCGACTCGTATCAGCACACCGTCCCAGTTCTGGCATCACGTAGCACGATGCTGACTGCACGGACTGCACAGTGCAGTTTGTTTTGATCACTGCCTTCGCCGACATACTACGCCAATCTGACATACCTACAGTTTGTATTACTTTGTTACTATCGGCCGGCTGTGCTAAGCGTCAGTTTCATTACAACATTGCGGTTACAGAATTTTATTATTTTTTTTTTTTTTTAAAGATTGTATTTAGATTATGTTATATATATAAAAAATAAATTAGCAAGTCGTCTGTAAGAAGTTTTATATTCAAGTGAAATTTCTGCGGAATTTTCCTGATTCCTTAATCTAATTCGTAATACTTTATCAGTTGCCACTAAGTGGTCAAACTGACAAGAACAGGTATGAGTATTTTTACAAACTGACCAATTCTTTTTTCTTTCTTTTTTTCTTTCTACGTATTTATCAATAGTTGCATATTATTTGAAAAGCCATTTAATAAACTGAAAAACAGTGTTCATATAGTGGCCATAGAGAGATCAATTTAATTAAGTCTTTTGTTGAGTTCGGTTTGTTTCGTTTTGGAAAACAGTAGAGAATTATTTAGAAAAACTCAATAACAGCCTCGAATAGCGTTATATAGATCTCAATTCAATTGAATATCTTTTTCGAAACAATTAAATTGCAACCAGCGGACACTACGGATGTCCGCGATCAAATAAATTGGATTTCTGTGCGGTTTGTTGTCATTATTACATCCACGAAACTATACAGATTGGACCGGAATGCCTGCTTCTTAATCATTACTGAACATTTGTAGCCTTTACTAAAAATAATTAAGTACTTAAATAAATGAAGTAAATTAGTGACTTCATTTTTTTGTGTTTGTTGTTATCGAATAGTAAAAATTATTATTAAACATCCCAGAATCGATTTTAATTGAAGTAAACAAACTTAGTGGCTAAATCACTTTTGTGATGTATATAAATAAATATGTTAAACTGAGTTCCTTTTAAATTATTTCCATTGCACTATTGAACACGTTATCCGAGATCAACTGACAATGATGTTAAACTAAATTAAAATCCTATGGAATTCTGCACTAATTTACACTGATACTTCACTTCGCTTTTCGGTTGTCGTATTTTCTATTTTATAGAAATTAATATAACAATCAACCGATTTATAGAGCCAGGGCGAAACAGTGGAAAGATGTAGACCTAGGCGTACATACCTAAAACCAAAAGGGTGACTTACTTAAGGTAGCCCGATTCACGAGTACTTCTGGTAAATTATGTATTATTAGTTACGAGTGCCTCTAATAAGAATTGTTTTCCGTTTACTGGACTGTTGTAAAATGCTAAACAGAATCATCGGAATAGCGACAAGAAGATTTCAATTAAATTGAACTGAACCGTCTTTTGGAATCAATTGAAACGCAACGATTGGACACGATACCTGCGATCCAATTAAAATTGGACTCCAGTGCTTACCCGCATTCCTCTCCGATCACTTTGTACTGCAGGTGTTTCACAACGATCTCGGTTTAAAAACGATGCTCGTCTAGGCTGACTAGTAATGCTGACTAGAAATAACTCCTCGCATTCCCAACGACAAGTAAATAAATTCGAAACTGTAACAACTTACTAAATACATTATTGAACTGTCTAGAATCCGCAAACAGTTCGCACGTCGGACCGCCACGGCTACTGTTCCTGTCTGTTAGTTTTCCTGTATAAAAAAAATTCGTAGATTTTGTAAATACGAATACAATTGATTTTCAGTCATTTTAATACCAGTACATAAGCTGGTGCGTATAATATAGTAAATATTATGTATTTCAGTATGTATGTATATTTTATGTATCTACCGTCTCCAGTAGACGACTGTTGATAAGTTAAATGTAAAGGTTGCTTAAAAGTCTTCACTAACAAATAATTAATTTCATACTCAATATCATCTCTTAGCGTGTACTCATATCATAACACAATATTCACACCGCAGGGAAGCTCTAGCTACTTATAGATGTACGTATATTAGTATATCGAAACCCCAATTGAGTACAGTATAATCTGCTACTGCGTCTAATGGTCTCTGCAGGATACCGCCACTTTGGGCTTACCTCTTGTATTTATACGTCACACTTAGAATAAGTCCTTTTGGGGACAGTCACTCGATATTTTACTAATAGCTCCCAATTTGGTATCAGACTAGCGTACTTTAAGTTTGATTTCCAGTTATTTAATTTTTATTGCTCTGTAATTTAAACGACAGGAAATTGTATTTGTATATAAAAGTTTGATACCTAAGTGTATATTAAAAATAACATGAACGCGCATGCACGTAAGAAGCTTTAGGTTAAGCTAAGGTATTGCCATCACTGTAACTCACCTAAAAGTGCAAGTACCTTAGCATTTTTTTTTAATTTTTTCAATTTTTATATATATTTATATTTATGGCTCTGCAGACTTGCCATCCATGCCTCTTTTAATCTAAAATTTTTTTCGCAATTTGAAATATTTACTTTGTTTTAGTTTTGTTCCCATTCTCTTCAGTCATCTATGTTCAGGTGAGTTTGTTAATTTTTCAAAAATCGAGGTGTCTATTGAACACCCTTGCGGCAACCACACCGTGTCCGATCAGGTGCGATGTCCTCGTTCGCCGCTGCCATAACATAAACAAACGAAATGCGAATCGTTCCGTTTCATTTAGCAGCAGCGACGGGTCACTATTGGATTACCACATTGGCTGGGTGGCGGAAATTTTTAAATTCAATTACTTTACCAATTTGCAACTGGCGAACGGATTTCGCGCATTTCGAGGATTTGCCGATGATTAAAGCCGGCGCTGATTTGTTGCGCAATGCAATTAGTTTCGCTATTATATAGAACAGTTGGATATAATAATAGGAACATGTTCCATTTTGTGTTGGTAATGAGGACGCCTGCAGGATACGCTGCTCTCCTTAGTACGCGTCGATGTTTGAGTTAATCAGACCGAGGGATACGCTTGTAGACAAAAGGCACAAACAACACCAATATGTAGGATAGCACTGGAAACAATTAAGGCATTCTTACAGAATCTGAACTTTTGTACCTACAATTAGCCAATAGGCATTCATGATTTGTTATTCCCACCAAGTAATATATATTTCATAATACAGAAATATACCTACAGTCATAAATAATAAATGACAAAACAGATATACATACAATGTGATGTTGGTCAGGTTTGTAAGGATAGAGATATTTCGCACTCGGTGCATTGTGCTTACCCTGTTAAGGACCTGGCGTAATGGTATAATAATAATTATAAAATCATCCATAATTATATTAAACTTTCTCATAACGAGATACGGCCCAGTAGTGAAATAAAAAAGGAGACGAACTAAAAATTAAATCTCAAATATGAAATTAAATGTTAAAAAAAAAACGTTGTAGTTGACAATAAATATATCAATAATACATAGTAACAGTGATGCGATAGGAATATCGGATGGAGACGGAAATGAATATGCAAGTACGAGTGTGATAGTTGCTTTATAGATATAGGGGCGCATTATAGGTGTAGGCGCGGTAATCTAATCGGATGGTTTTCAATAGCGGAGACTTGTGAAAAGACCGGCTAAGCTTTCCGATAACGACGCACTAGTGCATATTGTATACCTGCATTACAAATTTTTGTCAAATTTTTTGATTCAAATTCAAATTGTTTTCTTCATCATAAGGTACATACATACACTCAATGATGTTATATAAAATCTTACATTTCTTTACGTCAATGTTGTTTTTATATTCACTTATTGAGAAGTGTTATACATTATATAAATAGATAAAAAACAAACGTCATTTACGTCAATATTGACAAAATCGGTATTTATCGTTGAAACGAAAGTATTCATTTTTAATTTAATGACCTGGCAACAATTACATTTAAATATATTATAAATTAATTTATTTTCTTTGTATGTATCGTTTTATAAAGTCTCCCGCTACTATACCATAATACAGAACGCAAAATCCTATACAAGTTTAAAAAGGTTACACGGGGTCGGTATCTCGGAGATAGCACTGGTTGGCACGCGCTATTCGAGAACTAAACTCCACTGCAGTGTGTGACAGCCATGGCGGCTAGCAGGTCCTTCGATAAAACCAAAAATCGTAGACGGAAATCGAAACACGACGACGACAATGACTGCGCGAGTCTCGCGTGGCTCCTCAACTTCAGACTGGATCAGCTCGTGAACGTGAAGGTCCCGGACGACGAGGTGCAAGCGAAGGCGCCGGAAACTCCGGCCGTAGCTAAGAAACCGCCTTACACGTACCCTGAACTGATCGAGCGGGCGCTGCGGGAGAAAGGAGAGCTAACTGTATCTGCAATCTATCAGTGGATATCGTAAGTATCCCTTTAAATGTCTCCTTGTATTGATAAAATATTTAACTAAACGGGGATTAGTTTCTTAGCTGGACGATATATATATATATATATATATATATATATCTCGTGACTTGTAGGCTTCAAAACGTCAGCAACGGCGGACGGTCTGCCTAATTTTAATTATATTCATGTGTAATAAAGTCGCTTTATTTGCCAATTTTTTACATACTTGTGTAATATTTGTGTACTTTTGAAACGGCATATTTGTACAGTTTGAAATTACAATTAATTATTGTGCGTTACATTTTCATAACCTAAAAATTATAAAAAATGTAAATGTCAAAATAAAAGTTATATAATTTTTAATAACTGATTTATTTGTTGTTTGATCGTGATGGTCCGGTCACTGCATTTATTTCTGCTACTAACCAGCAATGTTTGCATCTTGTGATCTGAATTTAAAATTGATAAAGTGATTGTGAAGCTTCTAATTTATTCATTAGAAGCAGCTCTCCTTACGCAAAAAGTAAGTCCTCTGTTAAATTCTATACATTCTAAATTGTTCAGTAGTCGTCACTAATATTCCACGTTTTTGTACTCGTAACTATTTTAATATGTTTAAGAGAAAAATGATTTCAGAAAATGCAAATTAGAACATGAAACATTTGACCAATCCCAATAAAATATGCATTAGAAGAAAAAAATCATGTGGGCCACGAATTAAGTGTAATTGTGTTGGCCATGCAGAAACACGAAAGTCAATAAATACGTTACTTTTTTATTAATTAAGTGCGTGAATCTACAATTTCAGCCGTGTAACTTCCAAACCGACGAATTTTCATAGAATCTTTGCACCCTTCATTTAGTCCTAATTAGCGCATAGAGTTAGCATGTGCTGATTTGTTTTCTTTTGCCCACGACGTGTCCGATATGATTTTTTTTGTGATGTCTGCTAAATCCCATTCCTGGGGTACTCTTACGTGTCTCTTACACGGGTCAGTGACCGACTGTATCCGGGGGGTTTATATGGACAGGTCAGCCAGGTGCGTCTGTTCTTTCAGAGTCATTCGCGCGTAAGATTATTACTATCATAATGCAGTTTTTAATAATAAGATTGCCGAAATCCTAATCATGTTACACATTCCGTAAGTCTATATCTATACTAATATTATAAAGAGGAAAGATTTGTGTGTGTGTGTGTGTGTGTGTATG
>DWDX01004730.1:0-11314 GCA_018245675.1 Agara michaeli | reverse complement strand
TTAAAAAAACCGCATCAAAATCCGTTGCGTAGTTTTAAAGATCTAAGCATACATAGGGCCATAGGGACAGAGAAAGCTACTTTGTTTTATACTATGCAGTGATAATGATAACGTATATAAAATTGAAGTCCACCACAGAAGTTCATATCCAGAAAAGCAAGAGAAACATATTAATCTCAGAAAGGTACACGTATTACATTTTGTAATGTAACAATGAATAAGTTTATCATATAAAAATTATTATCAGTTATCTCGACCGACCTCGTATATCATATCTAGTTACGCATAGCTTACCTAATATTACGATATGTACCTAAAGTAGGTGTAGCTCTCGCAATTTTCGTCGAACTAATTTTCTTTCTTATTCCGCTACAATTTTTATAAAAACTTTAATTTTTCATCCTTCGCTATTGTTATCCACTGCGAACACGGTGTACTCTTTCAATGGAAAGGTAATAAAACCGTTGTGTACCACACTAGCCATGTAACAGTTCACAGACTTCAAATAATTCACATGTCTTAGAGAACTTACGGAAAACTGTAAGGAGTGCCTTCAATCAACGTTTTCCTTGACCGTTATTGCGAGTAAAATTTAATTTCCACAGCGGATATAACTTTTGTAAAGTCACAGGTGACAGGATGTGAATCCTTGATCGAGAGAGTGGGAGGCTGAAGTTATGAAGGCTGTGGCTGCATCATAAATACACCTTTGTTTCAAATGTAATATCGAAATTGTATTTTATTGCTTAGTTAAAGATTAAAACGAGATAACATTTTATCACTAAACGCCAATTAATATGAAAAATGTTAATTTGTTTGGTACAGAAAATACAAAAGGGCATGAAGGTCATCTTATTGTAAGTGCTCGCTGCAGCTTATAGACATAGTACAGCCAATTTTGTAGGACCGAAGAACTGTTTGAGTTACCAGTACCAGTCTAATTAGTCAGGTATGTTGCTGTCCTTGTGAACTAGGTGGGAAGGTCTCAAGTCTCTTGTCCGGGTTCTGCACCATTCAATTTGAAACATAGCAGTGTCTTAACAATATCTTACTCGCGGATTGTTGTACACTCAGATGTCATCACTTTTGTTTGTATTACAATGTTTAAATCATTTATTCATCATCATTCATCATATTGATTTATATATAAAGCACGATAAGAGTTTTCTTAAGCGAAAAATTGCACCTATACAGACATTACAAGTTGTGTCAAAAAATTCGATGCAAGCCACGCAATATTGCTTCAAATAAATTATACGAAGTAAACATAAATAGCGACATAGCTTATCCGTTTTATGAGGCTAATAGTAGACCTAATTGGCGCAAACCCAGGAACATGGTTTAAGTGCGTAGTCACAGTAATATCGGGAAAACAAGTTTCAATAAATGTGTATATGTTATACGAGTACCGAAAATAATTAATAAAGTATGGAAATAAAATTTTAACCGACATACAGTTCTTTTGGAATATCGATATATCGTTCATTTAGAAGCTAGTAAATAAAATTCCGATAATCCATACTGATGACATTGAAGTGGTACAAAGTTCAAACATGACATTATCTTGTAATCATAAACATCAATAGGATTACCTAAATGTTACATCCGCTGTGATAATTTACCGTACGTTTTATTTAAATCCCCTTGTGTAATATTTTAAAAATACAAATTGAAAGTGATGTGAGTAGGTACACGACACTGTGACTACCTACTCGTATATTTACAACGATGTTAGAAAACCAGCATTTTTGTTAAATACTTCCTATACCGACCTCTCCTCACTAACGGAATCTTATACGTACGATAAAATTACAACCGCAATATCAGCTGTATATTAATAATACGCAAATGTACTTAAGTATTACGATGATAGTGAAGTGTGAAAATAAAAGCTATGCAATCGCATAAATCTTTTAATTTATACCATGCAACTGTAATAATAAGACGAAGACGTTTATTTACACAAATATGGGTACATATAAAGATGTTAACATATAAACAAATGTAATACCTGCTAACTACTACCTATTCCCTTTTTTAAATATTTGAAGACGATAATTTGCTAGTTAACCTTTAATTATTACCTTATATCCTCTATACCTACCTCTTGGCATACCTATTATCACGTCTTTTTTACATTGTGTACGAACCAAATGTATAACAAGACCACAAATAAGAACATATATTTTTTAAATTCCGGTTATGCCTATTATGTGTTTTTACATCAGTGTGTTATCAATTATTAGCATACACCTCGCCACGGGTGGAAGATCAGTTTGTTTATATCACTCTGTCAATATCACCTTAGTCAACCGATATTCAAGGTCGCTCGGCCACTGTGAAGCTTAGCGTTACCACAGCAACCCTGATGGAAGCATTAATACATCCGTATTCAGATATGTGCTAAAATCTCCTCACTCATACTTCAATAGTGACGGTCAGTAATTTTTTTATATCCATCAGTATTCTTAGAACTTAGTTCGTAAGCCCTGACTGAATTTTATGGGGTCAAAAACGAAAAATTTGTAGATACATAGTTTATAGAATGGAATATGGGCAAATATAGGTTATAGTAAAGTGACAGATAATGCACGCTACATGTAATATTTAGTTTAACTGCATTACCATACGCTATTGTATAAACTTTTTAAATAAATAAACGTATTGTTTGCCGTATTGTACAGTACTAACCAGAGCCTACAGACCTGCAGATAACACGCTCAAATTAGGTTGAGCGATAAAATGTAACTGCCTCACGAGAATCCATTGCCAAATGTACATATAGTAATTTAATTGTACTCGTACTATTAAATTGTCGCGAGCCGGTCATTAAGGACAACCATCTTAAAATTATTTTAAGCATTACATTAAATCCTATTATAAATATGAATGTTTAACACATTTACAACCCAATAGAATAATGATATACAGGCTATTAGACCGACGGCCGGAGAAATAAATATTATAAATGTCAAACTTCGAAATTTCTTAGGTGTAAAGTCGAATAGAGTAGTGATTATCGCAAACAAACACCTACCTATATCTAAAAATATTTAAGTAACAAATATTGCTATGTAGGTACAAAAGCAAACAGTATTATGACATTACAAAGAAACTTGTTAAATTGATCAAAAGATCAAAACAAAATAAATACGTTTACAAGAAGTTTTATAAACATGTTTACTAATTTTATAAGTTATATAATTATACCATAAGGTATGTTTGTATTATATACATACTATATAATACTAATTCTATAATCGGACCTGCTCTTAATAATATTGAAATTACGGCCCTTTTACATCATGGATTTGTTCAAATAACTTACCACGTTGTTCAAATAAAAGCTTTTCTAAATCAAGGTTTTTTTTATATTACAAGTAATAAGGTATATTCTCATTTTATACCAACATTAGCTGTTACCTACGGCTTAGCCCGCATGGTCAAAAGAATTTATTTTGTTCACACATCATAACGTTACTGCGCCTGTAACGCTATTTTTTAGCCTTTTTCTACCTACATATCAAAAAATACAACGGCCCGTTGTTCCGTTTTGACATGAAAAGAGGACAAACAAACAAACACACTTTCGCATTTGTAATATTAGTATAGATAAACTTTAATCGCGGTTTTAAGACGGGCAGGACACACTGCATTATGTTGACTCACTTTATGCCAAAAAGACAACAAGCAAATCGTCGTCGGCTAGCAGTTGAGCAGGATAGTATCCGCAATTTGTGTACTTATATCATTAGATACCTCATGAGCGTTAGACTGGCTTGCACTGTGTTTTCTCATTTCATTGCTTTTAGTATTTGGAAAAGGTTGAATCGTAACTAGAATTTAGTTAAAGGTATGAACCTCACACCTATTGCAATTCGAACTAATAACATAAAGGAAATAATGTATAATTCAAATACTGAAACTCAAATCGGACTAGACTACCAACGCTCAAGCCCAAGCCATCTCAAAATTCCATAATTTAAAATAAAATTTAATATTAGTAGGTGTTAATAAAAAAAATGAATAGAATGAATGCACCGCAATATAAATATTACCTAACCGAATGCAGGTTTTATATTGTGAATAAAATACCTACTACATATATGTATAACAATAATATAAAAGAAATTCTAAAGGATATAGGTATTTCAACACTTATTTACACTTCACCTCGTTATACCGATTGCAAATGTTGTTTCTGACCCCGAATCAATCACAATAAATTACATACTTAAGTGCATATAATTGTCTCATATATACTTACGACGGTTAAAATACCAAATAGGAAGTGGTTTTCATGTAATAAGTACGATTACACCGGTTTTCTTGCAATCACTAATTCATTTTTCGGTCAACTGTATACGTACAAAATGAAAAATTGTATCTAGTCATTTTATTTACACAAATATGTTAGGAAATATGTTTATATAAGTGCTTACAAACAGATGCAAAAAACAATCATATTCGATACTTTCATGAAAGTCAATATATACTTTATTGCTGATATTGCACCTATATTTATCTGCAGTATGCAGAAATAAAACTACTGGTAAGACTGCATTGATAAGCTTTTAGGAGCTTATACTCTTATAGCCTGAAAAAGTTTCTTCGTCCACATAAACTACGGAATCATTATATATAAAGAAATATTTAGTTGGATAAAATGTTAAAACTAATAATACTATAATTAGTACTTGTTAAGAAACTGGAACAATTTTCTTCATATATGTATATTTGAGCAACTTTGATTAAAGGACGTATACTCGTAAAATGTAAAAGTAACTTGGCTCCCTCAGTGTCGCAAGTTCAAAATTCCATATGCTCGAAACTTAAAGCTTGGCTTACCAAGTTTCCCCATCATCTCTTCCAAAGGTTGATCCTTGTCCATGTTTGGTGCGACGGAAGCTCCCTGCTTGTAAATATTGTCGAGACTCTGCAAATGGCAATCACAAACACCATTGATGACAGGAGACGAGTGCGAGTGCGCGTTGGCATGCAGGCGAGCGCCAGGCGTGCGTGCCGGCGGACGAGCGAATGAGCGGCTATCGTCGTGGCGCCGACACCGTGGCGGTCGGTTGCCGCAATCGAGCAAAAAAACTCGCATTGCCTCTTATCTCCATTAGCTCATACCTGTCGATTTATACCGCGGCACCGTTGCGCAGACGCTGCACTTTCAATCTTAGGCACTTTACTTTTTGTCATTATGTTCTGTTGATACCCTGATGTCAACTTACTTTACTTGAATGTACATTTGATAACTAAACGGAATATTGTGTTATCTTTGACGTCAATGTTTATTTTAGGAGATAACACGTGACTACCAAATAGGTTATCGAAGAAGCTTTCACTCTCTATCCTTTTATCATAGCCCGAAGACTTCCCACGAGTTTAAGCTACGAAAACAGATTTAAAATAAAATATAATGAATACGACCAATATTACTATTACTTACTACTGAGTAGTTGTGTTAAACTTGATATAGTACAGTACATTATATGTATAGTATGTATGTATGTATGTAGTATACAGGAGACATTATATGTAAATAAATAATAATAAAAAATAAGTGTACACTGTTTTATTCTACAGAAGCAGATCTGATTAATATTCTGATAATAAAACGTATAGGTATAGGTAACATGGCTTTATGAGTTCATTTGCCGTAACGTGGAAAAATACCAAAGAATTTTTAGTAACTTAGTATTCACCTATTTAATTATAGACTTAAACACAGTGTCAATTGACCGATAACATCATATGTATACATAAACAAAAACTTCTACTTTTTAAATTTTACTTCGGTAGTTGATGAAAGGAAAATGTTAATTACGCTCATTTGTTATTTTATTCTATTATAATATCAAATAGTTGTCACATTTTTAACAGATTTATGAAGTGTTATCTTTTATGAAGCGTACCTGCCATAAAATTTATCTATAATAACTCTTACCAAGGTCTAGTTTTTAGGTATTATATGTAGGTTGTAGGTGTAGTAAAAAAAGGTGATGGTTTTTTCTAAACAAACACTTCTATTTTTAATAAGGTAAAGTAGTTAAATGAGAAAATAGATATGGAAGCAATAGGTAAGATTTATTCAATAGTTGTAACGAAAACCCACTATGTAACTGTAATCAGTTAACGCGTCAACATAACCAACGTTATTAGGTGTGAAGGTATATTATTAGACCACCGTGTATTATAAAATTATAAGAAAATAGCTTCACAAGCATGTTTTTGTAACAACAATACGTAAGTAGGCACTAAATACATACCTACCGAATTTTCCGGCAGTCTGTGGTATAATTTAGATGGCCAAGATTCATAGTCAATGATCTAATGAGAAGAATTGAACTAACTGAACATAAACAGTATCAAATCATGTCAATGTACACCGCTTCTTGTATTGTATTATTAGGATTTTTATTTAACTATATTTACATGCGTTATTTTTCAGTATTGGAACCATTCACGAAGATGTAACGACCGCAGTTCTAGGACACATGGGCTCCTGGCAATGGCTGATAACGTTTGTGTCAACGTGTTTAATAATACCATCTTTATTTAATCAATACGAGGACACCTTTTTACTCCAGCCGTCTTCAGGAATAACGTGCAATATACCCGAACATTATAATGTCGTCAATACAACGTTGTGCACATTTACTATTTCCGGAAATAGCACGGAAGAATTAAAGTGTACTAAGTGGCACGTAAAACTCTTATGGTTATTTTGGATTAAGAAATCGGTATCTTAGTCACTATTTTTACAATATTATATACTTCATTGTACCAGCAATAGAAAAATAATGACTTAAGTAACTTTTACATTTAAACAGTGGCTTATATTTTGTGAGCAGCCGACCATGCTTTTGTCTACTACTTTTATATGCCGTTTGGGACTGATATTTGGATATATAATATTCGGATTAGTATCGGACTGGTAATTAGCACCATTTATATACTAAATACGGTTATATATTTAAATATTTTTTATGGTTATCAAATAAATTTCAATCGTAAAATAGGATTTAGCGAATGTCATTTCTACCCTATGACAGTGTTCACAGTGAACAGCTGAAGTGGCGATTCTCATTTCCATTATTGTCTCTCTGTTGAATAAAACAACTTTCTTAACAAACCTTGCTGGTTATTTCTTTTAACATTACATTTTAATGGTCAAACATCGTCAGTTTACCACCAATTCTAAATAAAAATCTTGCCAACGTTAAGTGACCAATTTGATGGGATTTATGTTACGATATTCTAGCAATCCCTAATACTTAAAACTATGTACCTATGTATTTTTTCAGTTTTGGAAGACGAAAAGCGATCGTTATAAATATTGTCGTTGAACTTGGATTTCGCTTTACTGTAATATTTTGTGATTCTGCAAACTGGTTCCGTTTGTTTATTTTCTTAAAATCCTTATTCGGAGCTGCGAATTTTTATATGGCGCTTGTTTTAAGTAAGTCACGACTTATTGTATAGAAGGTATCTTTATTATTAATGTACTAATTAATCATGTGCTCTTTGCATACATGTTTTAGGCACTTAGGCGTAAATCTGTAAATAAATGCTCTTATGACCTAACAAAATTTAAAACAATGCCTTGTCGAACAACAGCACTCGTAATTCAAATTCAATTCGGTTCATTCGTGATTCTAATACCTAGTAAAGTATTAATATTTATCACATGTTGGACTGTACCTAGTCGTGTACTGTTGTGGCAAAGTCGTGCATTTCTTACGATATGGTAATAGAATTACGTACCTACGGCACTATTTACTTACATAATGTGAATGATTATGTGTGATCGGTGTGTTTGATTTTACATTGAGTGTATGTACCTTATGATGAATAAAACAATTTCAATTTCAATTTGAATTTACAAAGTAGATACTATTGTAGGTTCAATCAGTATTCGGTGAACTTAATTCAGTCTTTCTCACTTACTTATCGTAAGGTAGGTTCCAATTAGGTGAACGTAGGTTGTTGGATTGAGTTTAAAAAACTTCTAGAAAAAGTAATTTGACATTTCTAATACTTAAATTCTTTGATATGGTTTTTAGTACAGTTTCAGGTCGTTTTATTTTTTCAATGTATTTATTTAGCAAGTCATGATATGTAATTGTTTACTGTCGGTTACATGAGAACTGGAAAAGTCAAATAAAAATAAATCCCACCGTTTATTATTTTAAAGATTTAAGATTTTAAAGATTTATTGAACAGATATAAGATTTTAAAGATTTGTTTCCAGTATGTGAAATAGCAAGCAACAGTTGGCGGTCTCGATTAATCGCAATCGTGTCGTTGCCACGAGTTCTGGCGACGGTGTGTTTAGTGCCAGTGACAAACAGCGGCCCTAACCTAGAAACATTCAACGCTATTGCCTTTGCAATTGAAGCGTGCCTTCTCTTACTTCTCAGGTACAAATCCGGTGAGAACTGGTAGGTACATAGATTAGTTGAACGAAACTGTATTCAGCTGTCAATTCCGTAAATTGATTTTGCAATAGCGATCATTCATTGGCAACAAAAGTTTTGTAATTGAACTAGTTTGAGCAATGCTTTGAACTTGAGATAGTACTGGTTTGTGTTCCATAATAAATAGTACTGTTAATTTTTGAATAATTATGAACATTTTGAGTTTAGTATTTTAATAAAAGTAATGTAAAAAATACTAAATTAACTTAAGGTGGACTCCCGAATCACCTCAGTGGTTACTCTACAATAGAAAAATATCACAAACAGAAGAATTGCTTTATAAAGCAGCAAAAAGTAATAACATAGAGCTTTGCAGCAATTTCAAAATAAGACCTATTAATCACAGAGTATGTAAGTCATTATTGTGTTATTAACTCGTTAATACTTTGGAATAATTGTCATTATTATATATACTTATTCGCAGGCCTATAATTGTTTAGATAAATCATGGACATGCGTGGATGTAATTACAACGTATAATATAAAAGTTATAGTAACTGCATCAATGTTATTTTGGAGTTTCTATTCTTTCCTTTGGAGTTGTCTGCATACGCGGGTGCATTCTAAAGGATATCAGTACATATTATTGAAAACATTAAGTTTCGTTGTTCTATTCGGATCAACAAAGCTACATCTCTGCAGGAATTTAAAACTAAAACAGCTACTTCTCATGAGCATTTTATTGACGGGCACTTTTAACGCCATCGCCATAATTATAAATCGCCTTGAATACAATGTAAGTATATAACGATATATATGATCAAACATATAAAGGCAAATGAATCCTGTAAAGCGTCAGGATATCAAATTACGTGATAATATTAACCGCAACAGCGTTGCGTAACGGATCGTCTTACGTGCTATTAACTAATCGCATCTTAACAGAGACACGACACTTAATTTTACTTATACGACACTTATTTTAATTATATACATTACAATTAATACCACTTTGTTTTCCATATTTAGCGAATAGCGACTGCTCGGTACTCAAAATGTACCTTAAATATTACATTAAAAATGCTAAATTTACCTTGTTACCTATGGTAAATTCGTATCAAATAAGGAAAAAAAGGAGTAAAAAATACCCTTGATTTTTAAATTTAGCTTCCTCAGAATGTTTTATTTTATCTACAATTTATCCGTACGGGCGGTATAACTTAAATTTCCAGGATACAATACAAAGTTTAACATCATCACTAACTTTGGCGTCAGGATTGTTAGTGCACGCGTTGATTCTTAACATCACTCCTCGTTTGTTCGCCATTAACATACGAGCTATGCTATTTGGTTGCTGCAATGCCATCGGGCAGTTAGGAGCCATCACAAGCTACCTGTTACTTGTATTTTGTGCAATGGATGAAATTACAATCATGATAATAGAGATTGCAATCACATTCGCTTTGAGTGCGTTGTGTTATGTATTCCCAGACACTGACGGGAGGGAGCTTCCAGATGTTATGGAAGACATGGACTACTTTGCAGAGTAATGAAATTTTCATTTTTAACCATCACATAGAAAATAGTAAACGCTTTATTAATAACAACGAGTAGCTATAGAATGCATATCTAATGTTAGAATGTAAGAATGTTAAATAAAATAGTATTAAAAATTAATGTCATAGTTAGTTACTTTAATACTTTAAACGGCTGAACAATATTTACATTTGGTATTATAAAGTCGCAGAAGTTTGTAAAAAGAAAAATTCGTTTTTCAACCAAATGTAAGTAGTGTGTACCTAATGTTGGTAAGTAGGTACTATCTACGCACCTACCTCATATAAGATAAGTCATAAATGCCAACAATTTTCGTCTTAGGCAAATAATATAAAAGGATACCATAAAATCTGGTATTTGATAATTTTACGGAAAGTGTTGTTAGAAGGTATTACTACATCACAATTTTTCATAGAAAAAGGTCCGATAGAAATTAAATTTCGTGCCCAAAGTTTCAATCACGCGACAGTTATGTCACGATTCATGTTTTATTTTTAATTATTTTACTAGCATTTGGCCGCGATGATATTAAGAAAGTATCTACTCTACTCTACTCTACGTACAAGCCACATTATTGTGCATGTAGGCACTTAATACAGAAACTGCAACTTTCAGTTTTATTAAACAACTATGTATCATTTATTGACGACATCCCATCTTTTTTCGTTAAAAATGGTACAAGGCCGGCGAGCCGTGCATTGTCGAGTGAATGTGTTCAGTAGCTAACGTACGTTTCACTGCTACCTACAAGCGGCAGCCAATCATTGATTTGTCGACAGCAACGGACTCTCCTTATTATTGTAATATTAGCTGGGCATTCAAGAAAATATTTATGGCAAATATGGTCAAACTAAGTTATTTGGTCTTGTTGTTCAACCCGATATATCTAGGTGTTAGGTACACCGCGCTGCAACATGCTTATAACTGCTCGGTTTAGCGTTCTGATTTGACACAGTTGTAACTTTAAAAGAAATTAGCGTTTAATAGAAAATATGAAGCGACTGAAATTATAAAACTATGAAAATACGCGGGAAGACCGGAAAGTCATGTCGTATTTACGTTGATTTTATTTTTAATTACAAATATGTAATGATGAAGGCTTGAAGCAAAGGCAGTGGCAAAGTTAGTTATTCAAACTTCGACTTGGTTAATTGTCAGTTATGTAACTTGTTCAATGATAAAATTATAAGCGGACTAATTTGTTACCCTCATCGTTATAAAACAAATCAAAACAATGTGTCTAAGACCGTTAATACAAAGTACAGCGAATTTATTCCAGTAATGTTATACATACGTGTTAATTATCGCTGCATGCATTAAGTATCATTGCA
>DWDX01004729.1:0-11315 GCA_018245675.1 Agara michaeli | reverse complement strand
TGTGGGTAGGTTTTTATATTCTGTCATGAAATACACAATGGCTACCAAGTACAGTTAATAAACACGTTACTCTTTTTTTTTTTAACATAAAGAACTAAAATCTTGCTTGAAAAGTTTGTTGGAATTGTCCAATAGAGCTAGTATTACTGTATAATATGCTCCCATCACTTTCATAACAGTGGTATGAAATATAAAATGTTTTTATAATCAAAATACAAAAATACATATATTATTTTGATTATACTTATACTATAGGTAGAGACCATACTGAATAAATACAATGCAACTTTTACAATACGTAACGTCAGCACACAAGCATGCGACCTATTGTGAAAATAACAGCCAAAAGTTTGTAAACTTAAATGTTATAACAAAGAAATGTTTATCGCCTTGATAACGTTCAATACTTACTCGTAGTCGTTAGCTTCAAAATGCTTCACAGGAGAGGTCGGACCATTCGAGCTATCTGACTCCTGCAATACAAACACGACTTTGTCATTTAAAATATTAGTAGCTTCAAAAAAAAACCATCATCTGAATAATTACCATTCTAAATTCTAGAGTTTATAGTTTAAGCATTTCTTTTACCATTTTACCAGTAACCAAAATGTACTTTTTATTAGAACATTATCACAATTCATCAATACTGCTTTTATTTATTTTGTTCCAGCATGTATTAAAATATTAGTTTGTAAATCATACAATCATATTTTTATGTGGCATGATTAACCCTTGACTTGACTTTGACTAGTTTGTCTGGCTCAGTGTCTAGTGACAGTGACATCGATTATATGACATTTTGTCAATATAAGCAACTTTATTTTCATTTAAAATGGAACGTTATAATGTTTACTATTACTATTCATTATTACTTGTATAGTATATTACATATTTCGAACATTGATTTCAAATTCATGTATGTGTAATTTTTTGTTATTCTAGTTAAAATAAATAATTTATATCTAAATTTCATAGGATTAACTTAAAGAGTTTGAAATTGATACAATAAAAAAAAAATTAATTTAACTATTCAACAAATAAAAATATTACGATTTGTTTTTTCTTATAGTAAACTTGTTTTACAAAAGTTTGTTGACCAAATTAAATGTACAAAATACAGAAGACTTGAGAAGTGAAGTCTGAAAACTATCACGGACGGAGTAGGTAGTTGGTAATGTAATCTGTGGCAGATCTACGAATCTTTCTCTTTTTAGCTAACGAACGCGCTCGTTTGCTGCGTTTTTTGACTATTTGATTTTGAGTGCTAAACAAGTTTTGCACCCCAGTATCGTAACTTGATGCTCGTGGAGAGTTTGATCTGTGTCAGTAGTCATGCATTCTTCGGCGATCGTAACAATGGCGTGTAATATGTTAACCGTTATTGTGATGAAGCGCTCAGCGAGATCGCAAGCGCCGAGTCCTCTTCGATGACCATAAGTGACAATTATGATCGCCAATCTGCCGCTGCTTTTCGCCAACGGCAGTCCGACCGGGCTGACGTCCATTACGGCTGGGGAGCTGGAGAAGTTCATAACATTCATGGTGACATGTTCCTGGGGTCACGACACGGTGAAACACATCCGAAAGCCTCCCTGGTGGCCCAAGGACGTAGTGTTCTCCCATCCTTTCGTTCGGCCCGTCGAAGTGCCCCATGACTGGGAGCTGAGACTGAAGAGACTCGTCAGACGTTGCTACGACTTTCACAAGAGTGCATTTCTGCTAGTATTCTCCGCTCAGCTCGCGCGCTACCCTCGCAAGAGGCTTCGGTATGTGGACAACCGCGACCAGACTACGTCCGTCTATTATCGTCCGAGCGGGCGACTCCTGGTGACTTTTCGGAACGAGAACCTATACTACGATCGACCAGCTAATAATAGGCCGCCCGAGGCACCTGTACCACATATCAAGGCTACTGACATATATCTCTGTGACAACTGTGACAGTCATTTTGACAACTTGGAAGTGTTAAAAAGCCATGAAAGGCTTTGCAACAACGAGACTGTGCCGGCGACTTCTTGTAGTAGTGGTCTTTCAGAATTTCTTTCTGCGTTAAAGTTGCAGCGAGTCGGTGAGGTTTCAGAAGAGAGATCTGGCATAAGTGATTCTGACTGTCGACCGCGTAATGTCAGAACCGCTGCTAATGTTGACCGAGGTCCACCATATCCATTCTCCTCTCTTGCATACATGCGAAGTTCTAAGACCAGTATCCAAAGGGATTTGAGTTATTCTCGGGACAGAATAGAAAGGTTCTGTTGTACAACTGCACAAACACCAGCATACTCTAGTAAAAATTTAGGTAGCAAATTTAAATCAAATCAATTTCCAATCAGATATAGAAGGCCCATAGATTACTGGCAAAGGAAACACACCTTCCCGAACCAGAGGAACAAAAAAATACTTGATGTCAAAGGTCAAATATTATTATTAAAATGTAAACCTATATCTGTAAATATAGAGAGAATGTCACCGAAGAGGGTTCAGGAGTACATTGAGAGTCTACGAATGGAAGCAGAGAGCAAGCGGAGTAAAGAAGAAAAGGACATTTTGTTTGTGGACGGGTTGGAGATGGACCAGCCAATGGATGTAGATGTAAAAAGTTGTGATCCATTAAAGAGAGTGGATGAGTGTGAAGTTATAGACTTGTGTTCAGATGAGGAAAATGGTGAAAATGAGAACTGTGACCCAAAAGCGGGGGTGACTTGTGTGATGCGAGGGGGTGCGGTGTTGCGACGAACCGCCGCCACGCCGCAGGCGCTACCCGCCGAGCCGTGTGGCGCGCGCCAGCGTCCACTGCCTTCCGTCCTGGTGCCTCCTCCCCACCCTGTTCTACTTATTTCACACTCTCTCAATAACTTGCAGACTATATCCTTGGACTGAATTAGTGTATTATTTAATTACGTAATATTGATTATTATTTATTACTGTCTCCATAATTAAATATTTTAATTTTCTGTGAGTCTATTTCATTTCAGAATTGCATTCGAAAAATTTAAGTAAATAACTTAATGTTCTGTTGTGCTTGTTCATATGACAGATGGAATTGAAATGGCGGGCGCCCGACAAAATGGCGGACGTCAGAAAATGGCGGTATGTACTATTCTACATTGAGCATCAATTAATAGACTAAATTAAATAGGGAGTGAAATTTAATGTCATGCCGTTTAATAAATTTAGGCTTAGATTGTTCTTCAAGCGTTCATTTTATTTATAAAAATTGTATGGTTACAAAGTATAAGTCTGATTCTATTGTCTGATATTATTTGTGAAGGTACTGTAAATTGTAAAGTAATTAAGTATTGTATAGATTAGGTTTTGCATATCACATACGAGTCCCTGCTTTGCGTATATTTAATAAGCTGTTTAAAAATAATTGTTATCATAAAAGATATATGTTCTATTGAAACAGGTGAATGCTATGTACCCGATTAGTAATTTTTATAGGATTATCAAAACAATAACTAATTGCAAATATTTTATGTTTATTGTCTTCCTTCATCAGTTCTTGTCCACCCCTGTGGGGGGTCCCAAGTTCTGAGTTAAAGATTGCCTAGATGCTTATTCTCTTGAAAATATTTTTTTTCGAACACTTTAAATGTAGTTTAGCTAAATATATAAATTGAATTCGAATATATTCAGGTGAAATCACCTGAAAACTGTTGAAATATCATATCACAATTAACTGAGATAAACAAAATGGTTCTACATACTTGACTGGGCTGTTTTTGGAAATTTTTAAGATGTCAATGTTCATATAACATTCAAAATAATATTTGGTCATCACTTTGAGCATTAGTGATAAAATTTGTCCCGTTGAAACAATGACATACTTCATTTAAGCTTATTATAATTAAACTTCATTTTAATAGAAAATAAAATGTTCTCTATTATATTTATTTATTTAATTGAGATTAACATTAAATGAAATCCATGACATTTTACCTAATTTGTGGTACCTACTATCCGTATCGCCCGCCTACCATTCAGACAGACAGGTACTTCACATAATAAACAATTTTTATAGACATAACTACTACCTACTTGTATATTATAGCAAATAAACGCTTTTTCAATTAAATATCTTTTTATTCGTATTTTAGTAAAAAATAATCTTTTCGTTCATATTTTATTTTAAAATTACATTTGTATTCGTTTCGCCACATTTAGGCGTGATATCGTAGAATTCAGTGCTTCTATGCACAACTCGATGCACTTGAAGTGCATAAAGTCTTTTTTGTATGATGATTGTCTTCGAAATGTTGAAATTTCGAGTGGCTTGCCACTTTTGACTCCTTAGTTCGATGTCATACGAACGGCTGAAATATTATATGGTTAATTATAATCATGAAACTAAAAGCATGATCCTGATCGATTGTACGTGCATCTAGAACATTCTTCTCGAACGTGCGCCATATTGAACTGCGCACGAAGCGATGTCGAGCATTAATGAATGTTGTTAAGATTCATACTTTGATAGTTCACATAGTCAAATATCAAACGACAATCATACCGCTGTAACACATCTCTAGTATATACCAATAAAGTCCTATTTTTTCTATTATCTATCAGATAATAAATATCAATTTCGAGAACATTCGAACGGAACGTAATATCGATCTTCCGAACATCAAGAGCCGACTCATATTGAACGCGTCTGAATCTGAATTCTGATTCGCGCGTAATTCACCAAAATGGCGACTGTGTCCGCCCGTGGCCATCCTTCGGAACGGAATGACTCACACGATAGGGTGTTATTTTCGTGCCCGTTGAAAAGAAAGCAATCCACACCTCCATCCTTATGTATAATAAATGCGATGTTCGTCTGTTGGTTTGTTCGTCTTTCAAGTCAAATTGGAACTACGGATCGATGTGATTTTTGGTATGGAAATAGTAGAAGGGCTGGAGACTGGAGAGTGACAGGTTACTTTTATTCTGCAAAAATATCTCATTATCACGAGAAAACACGTTTTAATTAAACAAGCGCCATAGATGGCGTTACGGGCGCTAGAACGGTATGACGTGTGATCAAAATTTATTCTTTTGACCGCGCGGGTAATAACTATTCATATAAAATTTCGTACCTACATAGTACAGTTACAGGTTTGGTTTTTACAGATAATGGGAAGTTATTATGGTGTATTCAGTTTTGTTCAACAATTTGTGATACTGTTCTATTACGTTTACTTGTATGTGACATTCATTATTGAGGAGAATTTTCATTTACTGACGCTTGTAACTCGCACGGAAAAATAAATATCCCGTGGAATTTCTTTCGGCGTTCATGTTCCCGATCGAGTCCTACTTGCCTTAACCACAAAAAAATGTGCCAAACTAGTAAATAAACTAATAATTTACTGTTTCTCTTACGCTTTTTAACACTTGCTTAAGTTACGTCTATAGCGGGAACAAAGGCATATTTTTAATGTGTAGGTAAATGCCATATCTGCTTCTGGCTATGGCTATTTTTGGAAAACGATAAACGGATCACGAGCTCAACCTTTTTAGAATACAACAAATAACTGTTTTCTTGGTCGCGTGAGAAGAGATTATTTTGATCATGAGAATGCGCTTGCCGATTTTCTGCGTCCTTATTGGAGGATTATGGGCATACATTCTCTTGGTTAACATTCAACAATCGGTGTCGCCTTGTTTCACTAGTTCCACATTCCTCTGGCATAGCTTTGTTGGTCTCGTGTGATTTTCAGAACTTTTACTCGAGTGCGTTGTTTCTTTGCTATGTACAGAAGATATAGATTGTGTTCATTACTGGATTCTCTGTTGAGTGTTCTTCCTTTAAATGCAATGCTCGAACATTCTGGTACACGTACGCCATCTGTCGGTATCGTGTTTAAAGTTTCTCGCATCTTAACCAATTCTGTCCTACCGCACAGAGCCATCTCTTGACAATGTGTTGTACTATTTATATTCACTACAAAATGTGCCATTTGCAGCGCTATTGAAGCTGTTCAGTTGATGGTAGAGTTAATTAACATCAGAATTAAAAACCATTCAGTTAATAATATACAGATGAATACTCCGTTTATATGGAAAACAAGGTATTTTTGGTTTTGTGACAATATGTGCTTTAGTCAGACACGGAATCGTATTGAGACTGACGAAACGACTGATTCATTTCTTACGTCAACATTTCTTAATTGGTTTCGAGATAAGCATTGCGTCGCCCAGTTTTCAATACTTTCAAATTGCTTAAAAAGTGTATTTTCAAAACGATTGTTGTAATATGTTTCCTGTTGTAATCTTCCGTTACAAATTTGGCCCTCCAACTTTATTCGTCTTTTTTCATTATTTTAAACTTCTATCAGCTTTTCGGCTAAGTTATTCCAAGGTTATTTAGAGCGGGTTTAAACAAATGTATTTATGTTGTGGTGAAAACAATGAGTTGTGACGTCAACAAAATAAAATGTGTGGTTTACCGGAACATACCGGTTATTGTCATTATCATCTGTTTGACGTAGTCCCACCCTATTGATCGACGTCGTGCTGTGTCTTCCTTTTTCAGCTTCTAGGAGCTGTATATAGCGATTATATTTTTAACAGACTACATAAAAGGGGGAGGTTCTCAATTCGTCTGTTTTTTTTTTATGTTTGTTATATTAAATATACACATCTATGTATTGAAAATACATCCTACGTCGTTATAAATGAGTACCTAACTAACCTGACTCTTTGTATATCTCAATTATTCTGCTATACTGTACAGGATTTGTATGGAATGTTGGGGTAATTAGTTCTCTATCTCGATAGTAAAAATTCACATAACGACATTATTGTCGATATCGCTATCCGACTAACGAAACGAAGTCTGTCGTAAATATGCATGGAATGTGTAGCCAATACGTGACCGGTACGAACAGCAGAAACAACTCACGGTTGTATTTTCGTCAGATCGTTAGTCGATGGTATCTTAAACCGTAAATGAATACGTTTTTGAGGACCTTGTCACCAATATGCATAGTCAAATGAGCATAATTTAAAAAAAAACTAAAACACGTCTAAAAATTATATTTTATTCGTGTTTAACAACAACAGATGTGTTTTCGATGCTGACTGTACTTGCGTCATCGCCGCCATTGCCCATTCTGACGTCGTGTCTCGTTTCGTAAATAGTATAGTAATTTTCCACGGCCATAATCTATACGTGTAATCGTATATATGTATAACAATAAGGTCACTGACTGGCCCAAAGATCAACGCACAGCCGAAATCACTGAACCTGAAATTTTGCACATGGCTTCTTTATATAGCTTAAGTGAGCGTTAAGGAAGATATTTTGGAAATTACTTCCCTAAGGGGACTAAAGTTACAGTACTGAAATTTTAGATAAATGGCCTGGCAACAGCAGAACTTTAGCGTCGTAGAGAATAATTTGGTTATATTTATGTCGTTTAGCAAGTTATTAATTACGAGATGGTTAAAGATTCAAGAACTAAATCCCCAAAGTCCTTAGCGGCTTGTGATCTCAAGTTTATCCAGTGAAATAATGACCGTGTACGGACTGTTGGTGCAATATAAATAAAAGGCATAGTGAAACGCAACAATATTTCATCTATTGTATAACAAGAGAAGGGAGGGGAAAGGGGGGGGGGCGGCTCAGATGTCCTCGCTGCGCAGAGAGCGCGTGAGCGGGCGTCGGCTGTCCTCGTCCGAGCCGTAGATCACTTCCTCGTCAGAGTCGTTGATCATCGAGAACGCTGGGTTATCTTTCGTTATCGCTGTTTCTAATAACAGAAGGAAAGAAAAAAGATTCTATTACCGATTCCAAGAAGTATCGATGAGACGGCGCTGTGTGAGTTAATGAAAACTTACCGTGTGTGGAGCCGCTGCCGGGCGAGAACAAATACGCGAGTATGTACAGCTTGAAGTTGAACAGGCCGTACATGGCCATGAAGGGCGCGGAGGTGTCGTAGTGCACCTTGGGCTGAGAGGCCCAGTGGTCCTGCAGCGCGGCCGGGCCCCACGACTGCAGCGCCAGCACCGTCGTGATGAGGGTCACGGTGCCCACTATTATCGACAGACACCGCAGACGGACGTCTGGGTGACGAGAAAATAATTTGTAGTCGATTTCGGGTATCCGATCCCCTCAGTTGCGTATTGCGAAAATAGTTTTTTTTTAAATAACACGGCAAATGACCTTATTTTTTAAATATCACACGAAAAACTCAATCAGAGATATCATTTAGTTGACTTTCAAATGATAAAACGGTTAAAAATAATTATGCTATTATTTCGAATTTTGTTTGATGTTACTTGCGAGCTTCAAGACACAGGGTTTTTATTACAATATGTTAGTATCCAGTTGTATTTAGAAATGGATGAGTTTGTAAGAAAGTACAAATAAGAAACTGTGACTTATCAAGGATATGAAGGATATTTAAAACGGATGATGGAACCATGGCATAAATTGGCAACGATTATCCTAGAACAAAATGGTATAAGTGCTCATAGAAAATTACGTTATTCGAAATTAACATGTTTTTTTGAATCCTTAAGAAGCGTTACTTACCAAAAAATGGCATATTCCTAAGATCACTATACGCTTTTACAATGAGGACTAAGAGATATAGGAAGTACAGGGTGATGGCAGCGAAGAACATAATTTTCACAACCTGTAAAAAAAAAGTTGCATTAAAGTCGACTTTCTGTAAAATCCGGCTCGGAAGGACCAAAAGTTTTTTGTATCACAAAATATTCAGGTCACCGTAAGTTATTGTGTTTTTATACTTTATATAAATTAATATGAAAAGAAATTACATTCAAAAGAATTAAAATTGATCCTTCGAGCAACATACATTGGGTGTTAAATTAGAACTTTCGTTTTAATTCGATCTTTCACACTTTCAAATACAGTATACTGTTCTTTTTCGAGATTCAAGATATCTGCAAAAACACATAAAATCAGAAGATTCCATTCGACGTAACCCGCTTAAGAGTGACGTAATAGTAGAGGGGGTGTCGTACGGGGTAGTCGGGGTGCGTAGTGTAGTCGAAGGTGGGGTCGAGGTGCGCGTAGTAGCGCTGCCACAGCGCCAGCAGCGCGGCCGGCGCCCACACGCCGCCCACCACCAGCGCCTTCACCAGGTAGAATGACACCCAGCCGCGCTCCACCTGCGCCGCGCACCACTATATATGTTAATATGACGGTTTTCGTGACTGCTGAACGACGCGCGGGAAAATCAAAATCGAAAGTGTTGTGTGACGTAACCTTGATAGTAACTGTAATCCAGTACATCCAGAAATATATTTTGTATGTTAAAAGTGAAGCAAAGGAAGTGATCATAACCGTTTAATACGTTAATGATACTAAAAATACATTCAAGAGAAGGGTTCTTGCACGTTTTCAAGTGTTAATTATTTATATATGTTTGAGTAAGTATATGTATATTTATATTGAATTCTTGAATATTTTTTTAAATATAACTGGCCAAAGGTTGACAGAATGCTTCTAGCATAGTCTAGTCCGTCTTTATATCACTCTACTTAATGTTAATTGCAAATAAAGTATAAATAAATAAACTACTTGTATCCTTATAACATTATAGGAGTAATTATTTATCATAGGCCATAATTACTAGGTTACCTGTCTGAGGCCGTGGTAGAGCGCGAGCCAAGACAGCAGCACGGCGGCGAGGAAGGTGGTCTGCAGCAGGGAGTCCACCAGCGGCGCGAAACAGCCACTCGATACCAGCCGCAAGGGAAATATTGGATCTGAGGGCACATGCCGTATTTATCAGGAACTGTTGATCCAAAATAAAGTAAACGTCGTGATGTTAATGCGAGAACAAGATGAAGTCGAAGCCATAATAGGATGAAGCGTCACAGCGTCACAGGCAAGATCCGTGTTCAGCAGTGGAAATATAAGTGTGTCCATGTTTTAGAGCGATATCTTAAACAGTCGATCCAAGTTGTTATCGTTGGGTAGCAGTTCTGAAGTACCTCGATGAGGAAAGCCTTAAACTTGCATACTTCAACGAACGAATCAACCACTAAACCGTTACTTTCACGAGCGGAAGTATCGGAGTCCTGGCCAGCGATAGGTTAATACTTCCCTCGGCAATGTAATACTTGCCATTGTAGAGTAAAAGCAGTGGTAACAGTATGGACAGCCATTTCTGTTCGATAGCCCAGTCTTGAGTGGCGTACTTTCTTAGTGAATGCGCGAACCAACACTGAAATAGACCATTTAAAATCTGATCAAAGATCAAATTATATATGAATTCTAATTTTAAATAGTTATATCCATAAAACAAAAAAAAATTGTGGGTAGAAATATTTATATAGCTTACAAGTAAAATTTATTAATGATACTTACTGCAACAGTAAAAGTTGTGAGTAGAAAAATAAATCTGAACCATGTTTCCATTTGCGTGAATGCCGGGTTGTAAGTTTTAAACTGTAATTAAAATGTGGCCAGTATTGATTTGTTTTATTATTGTCAATAAATGTCATAAAACATCATCAGTAATATATACCTGACAAAAAATTACAAAAGTATTCATTATAGTTTCAAATCATACTTAAAGTAATAAGTAATAAAAAGTAAAGTGATGAGTAAATAATCTGGTTCGAAGGACCAAATTCGAAGCCAAAGAAGATACTTTGATTCCCTTTTAAAAATAGCGTACTTACGTAAAATATGATCTCCCGTATGTGGTACCGCTTGTGGAATTCTTTGAGGCCGTAGAAACGCACGTGCAGCATGTAGTGCGTGTACTCCAGCGCGCCCAGGTGCAGCACCATCACCTCCTCGCACACCTGCTGCTTACAGCGCAGATGTTGAGTTCTAGAGTTGTATAAATGGTTAATAATAACTTTCAAATGTGTGCTAGCATGTATGATAGCGGGATTGATTGTTACTAAATAAAAATGGCTGTGTAGTGAGAGGGTTTTAGACCTTATTATGGCAGTCTAGTGAGAGGGTTTTAGACCTTAGTCTACCACGCTGACCAAATGCGGATTGGTAGACTTCACAAAGCACAGAAAATAAATACTTTTTAAATAATACTTCTGTAAGATGTGCAAGTTTCCTCAAGATGTCTTCCTTTACCGTTATCTCGAGTGATATTTAAATTTTAATTGTAAAACGCACGTAACAACTCAGAGGTCCGTGTCGGTATTGAACCCACACCCCCCGGAGTGGAAGCCTGAAATTTCATGTCACTACGCTATCACTGCTTACCTGCTGCAAGTTACCTTTAACATAATACTAGTTAAAATCTCACTTATTGGTCGCCTCGGACTCCGGCGTCAAGTTAGTCGCCGTGTGGTCACTCAACACGCCGTCAATTGCTATACTTATT
>DWDX01004728.1:0-11316 GCA_018245675.1 Agara michaeli | reverse complement strand
CCTATTGCCATGCACCGGGCACACATCCAGACTCCGAGTCACTGCTAGAAATTCTAAATTAGAAAAATCCAACAGTAAATTTAAAGACTCTCGAAATTGGTTATTTTACTTGTATACAGATATATCAGATTGTTTGCGGCTTCCGCGCGAGCAAAGACTGGAACAGCAGCTAGTATGATAATATAGCTTCACAAGAAACACTTATTTCTTATAGTGACACAGACAGACAGTGGCACCTTCGGGTTTATATGCGACGTAAACAGCGCTAGGTGTATTTTACCGTCATGCTCGTTAACTCGGCTACCCAGCCATCTCACAAACATATACACAAATAAATGGATAAAAAAACCTCATTAGAGGCTCGTGAGGAATTTTTCTTAGATACTTGATAAGCAATAAAGCTTCTGTGATACGAGATAGTCTCGTCACATTAACACTGACTCAACGGGATTTAAAAATGTCTAACGCCGCATAGTTTGACTTCAGATCTTATCTGCGCAGGTGATATGACATGATTGCTTACTAAAATAAGAAATTCTAACTTCCGATAGGTGTTCCGACCCTTTCATAGTGTGAGGGTTTCAGGCCACAGTCTGCCACGCTGGTTGAAATAGTTACGTATAACTTTATTCTGCTAACTGCTCGTACATCTAATAGACTGGGCTTCACCGAGCTTCACCACCTCTGTACAATTTCAATTCAAAGGATCTTCAACTCTGATCACACATTGAAGTCTACTTACTGCTGTCCTGAATGCAGTGTTTGTATGTGGTTTTGATATCAATCTTTCACTCTTAGTTCAAATCCTGCCATACTCCTTCTGTCAGCTACGACAGTGTTAAGAGCAGAAGGAAGGAACGTTACAGTATTTCTTAATGTTCTCTATGGTGTGCGAAGTCTGCCTATCCACACTTGGCCAGTAGACTGTGGTGTGGTAGACTATAGCATTACGTCTTCATTATCAGGAGAGACTGAGAGAGAGTCCAGTTAGATTTAAATAAAATTTGAGGGAGATTCGAATGAAAATTCAAAGTTGGTAAGCATTTTACAAATTACAGATGCAGCAACAAATATCCAATCGAATATCTTCTCAAATTTCTCGTTTCAGGAACTACGAATGTTGGCTAACCCTTTGAAAAAAGTGGAAAAAAAACAGCATTAAGATTGACAGCATTGAGAATTGATAAATAGTTTAATTTTACATACGATATTGTCAGGGACATTAAAATTGATTCTAGCAACGACTTATATTTCATGTTCTCCTTTTAAATAGGCAGTTCTTTTTAATTAAACAAATATCAGCCAGCAAGCCATAAACAAAATTAGTCTACGTGCTCTATAGCTTTACTGATAAAAAATTACAAAAAAACTCTTCAATCACGCGAACTTAGGTAGCGACGGCAAAAGGTAATCGTTCTGCATTTGTCTATTTTAATATAAGATTTAAAAAAAACGATTAAAAAAAAAAGGAAACTTTTTGTCATATACCAAATCCAGTACCGAAAAACGACGAATCAAAGCCTGACCATATCCCATAAATAGAAAATAATGCAGCCCTGCTTATATATGTTTACTTAATTTAAATTCAGTACCATATTTCGTAATTCGACCACGAAACAAGTTTGTAGTGAAAAAAGGAAACAATAAGCATTATACACGGAAACCCGACGCCAAGTGAACATAAATACTTAGCAATAATAAAATACAGATAAGATTAAATCGACGGAATTATTTATATAAACATCGGCCATTCTACCAAGATGACATCAGAACTACTTAAGCACAGCGTCTGAAGAAATAATTTAGCACTTTATTGCTCCGACATAAAGTACAATGTCGAACAACAGATTAAAACAAAGGCCGTTTCTTGCTCAACCATTCGGCTCGACGCTGAAAAAGTTTTCGTCATTCTCTTTCTATCGTAATCCGATTTACGCATGCGCGAGACAAGGATAGATATACCGTTCTCAATGCGAACGAGCAGCGGACGCGATATTGGGGTCATGGCACGTGTTTGAATTTCGAAACACGTTTTGTCCAATACGGTGCGTTTGTATTCACTGCACTATCATTGGTTAGGGCCGGCCGGTACCACGAACGCAGCCGTTCAGTAAAATCGATACGGACGACGTTTCGGCGCGAACGTTTCTGTCGTTCGGCCGCCGTCGCGCGGTGTCCAGTGGTACAAGTGCCATTCAGAAGCGACACGCTCTTGTGCGTTATTCGTGCAACCATTTCGTCTCGGAAAGATGTCCGGTGTGAATGTATTCATGGCGTTTTAATTCAATTCGTTTAGTTTTTTAACTGTTACGAAGTGTGGTGTGTTGATATTTTGCAATGGTGAGTTAAGTTTTACGTTTTCATCAAATCTATCCAGTGCTACCTGTTCCCAGTGCGTGTAGACATCGCTAATACTCCGCAGCGCTGCACAAACGACTAACTGCACTAAAATAAGTTCAGTTTTCGGTCGTGTGACGTCAGATACGACAGTTTCAGTGGTTTCTTTTTTTTAATTTATCGTGTTGCGTGACATACTGTGTATAGTTTGTGTTCTACTTTGATTTTGAGTTCATTTTTTTTTATTTTAAACGTTTTGTTTATGCTTTCCTAGTGTAATGTAACAGTGTTTAAAGACGTTTGAGTAGATCGCGGAATACAGTACCAGGTAGTGGTCAAGATTTATTTTTTATAGCAAAGATAATTATGCCCCAAGTTCCCGTAACTGTCATGCCTGCATAGGACACCTTAATTGGGTTTATACTCCATCTCTTTTTGACACGTGGGCGGTTGTATAGCCTTCTCTTTCTTATCCGTGTGACTTATTTATAGTCGGGATTTGGTGCGCCCCCAGGGCGCTCTATATTTGATTTAGTGTTGTACTTTTCGATAAAATTTATCGATAAAATGAATTTATATTGTTTATAGTATTAATACTATTATGGTATAGCATTTTTTGGGATTATTGGGACTATTAGTATAGTTTATTTTGAATTAAAATTATTATATGTTTATGTGTATTGTGTGTGTGTTGTTGTAGTGTCTATATTTATCAAATATTTATTTTTTATTTCATGTATTGGTTTATTCATTTGTATTGTAATAACATTATTAAATGATAAATTACGTAATTAGCAACTCATTTGAAAGTGCGAAATATTAATATATACAGATAATCAAAAAGCACTGGTACTTTATATAAATGCAATATTACTTATGTTCTTGTTTATCTATGCATCTAAAAACTTTATCAGCTTATAGTTTAAGGAATCGAATTATTGATTGAAGGATAATTATTTAACTTCAATGAGACGTACCTCCTACGCATTATTTAACAGATCTGAAAGCAATGTGTCACAAAACGTTACATTACAATGAGTAAAAACTAAATACGTCAGGCCTAATACGAAGGAGATAATAGAGATTTTTACTAAGAAAGTTTACTGCTCGCTTTCCAAATTATGCCAAATCCGTTTAACAATACCATTATCGATAAAGCCCAGCGCGTCACTAGGGCAAAAAATGTCTGCCATCCTTATTTCGAAGGGGACTACTATATCGCGATATGTTATCGTCCGGAGACGACCAATCGCAAGTAAATAGCAATTCTATTTATATAGAAATGGAGTCTAAATTCCAACAACATTATTTATATACCTGTACAAGGTGAAATCAACTTTAACACAACGCGTCAGAGTCCTCGGCCTTTGTTAAAACGGTCGCCTATTGATCATTGAAAATGGAGATTCGAAATGGGTTTTTGTGCGCCTTTCTTTGTTATGTCGGGGTGCGGGAAAGAGAAGGGGGATTAGAGAGGGACGGGCGATTCTCGGATTTGGGGTGAGGTACGGCGGTGCCATTGTGAAAGCTCTCTTCCTACAACTTTATGATAGCCTGGTAGCCGCTGATTGGAATTTGTCAGTAATCATTGCATTTTTATGTTTTTTTTTTACTTATTGACAAAACGGTAAATAAAAATAATAAATAATTTCACCAGAAGTCGTTTCGAGAGTAAATAAAAATAATGTTTTTTATAGTTGCGCATAGGTTTGGATAGTTGGAGACAAAGCATTCTTAACTTTCTCGGATTCTACAACGGTCATACATGTCTGTGAGTGACCGCATAACATCAGACGACCTGATTTTTGTATATCTTTAATCAAATACAAATGCATCTAATAGCTATAATGATTATTCGTCAGGTCTGAACAGAAAATCAAACCGCGCAAAAAACAAGTTCATATTAATAATAAAGATATCTCGAAGAACACGCACGGCCCCCTGATCCTTCACTAAGCGGAACTTGTACTATTCTGACCAGACAGACAATAACATTATACGTACATAATATATGTAGATAATGTTACACTCGCCCACAAAAATATCATGGCTGTATGGGAGTCGAACCCACAGCTTCCACTAAATCTAAGCGTCATTACGAAAGCGAAATAGATAAACGTTTCTGTTTGGCTACTCCATCTCAAACGTTCATCCTCCGTCTCTTTCACGTTAAAAATTAAAAAGCACCAAACAAATGTTGCACATAGTACCTGAACGAAAGGTCTTCGTCGGTCCCCTTGTGCCTGCCAGTAAAAATGTGGTCGTCTCACAGTTGCAAAATGCAATATGCAACAACCGTGCAACAATAATGACCCGCCTAATTACACCATTACGTCTCGGTCAACCGCAAACCGCCACATGTCATGTCTATAGAAATTTAAAATAATAATAAAATAAACCATAAACAATTCTGTCTCTATTACCTTTACTGAAAATTCTACTTATGTTCTATAAAATAATATGCACAATATTATCTCATTACAATAAGTTTTTAATAGTAACGTATTAATTAGCTTCAAAAATATTTTCTATACAACAACTCTTTATAGGGCATTAAGAAACCAGAGACAAAGTGAAAAAAAAAACCTGATGCCAGAACCCCAGTAATATCTGCAAGTAAAGTGCATTAAGTGAAAATTTGAATTTAGAATCATGGCATATTTTTTTAAAAAATAAATACCAAATTGCGCAAGTGACTGCCCGTGAAAGCCAGTGTTCGATTTGGCGGGAAAACTAATGCGAGGTAATTTGTGTTATTATTGAAAGCGGTAGAATCTGGTTGCGAATACAAGTAATTGCCAGTGTAAAAAACAAACAATATTTCAACATTAAACGTGACTTATGATGGAAGGAGCGTTCTTATTATTATCGAGTCTGGCCTACATTGGATTAACAATATTAGGTTAATGTGACAGTGGCACGCGGCAACGAAGCCGAACAGCGAGCGTGCCCGAAATGTGACATATCTTACATACGTTACGAATCAGTTAAAAAGAGTATAAATTGAACGATTTAAAAAAAATGTTAACCCCTTTAAAACCTTCGAAATGAAGTACTGTCAATTTGGTTACCGTGGTACACGACCTTAAAACATTATGAAAGGATCAGTGTCCACCAATGGAAATATAAAGGGGTTGAAAAAAAAAATAATAATAGCAGAGATTATAACTCAGTAGATATCTGTATATTTTTGTATTTTTTTTATTAGAAATAGGTGTCTACTTTAAAAAATGCAAAATATTATTTTAAATGTTTAACTGTACATTCAGTATCGCATTGATGTTTTTGATAGTTGCAATATCGGTATATTAATATCGATGTTGTTACCTGACAACCCTATTATATTTGCATGACCGTGTTTTACCCCTCACAAATCCCTAATTAAAAATCGAAAATGATACTGGCCCAAGCCGGGCTTAGCGAGACTTTTTTTTTATATTGCAATTATCATTTTGAAATCTACATTGTGTTTTTTTTTTCTTTTTGAAATGCTCGTCTGAGATTCCAATCTTTTGTTTTTTACTGCACAATAACCAGCGCCAGAGACGCTGTTACAATTGTAGTGTGTTTCCATAAAATATAATAATGAGATATAATAAATCTTTGCAATTGTTCGTAAGTGCGTAATTACGAGCACAGATATGTAATGTACCAGCGACGAAAATGCTTTGTTTTTTAAAAGGTACATAATTAAAAAAAAAACAAAAACAGTTGGTAAATTGACAATTAATGCGAAATATTTTAATACAATTAATGCCTATGTAATCATTTAATCAATAATACGGGAAATTTAAAGCAAACGCCTCCCAGCGTATCCACATATATCATTGAATAACTAAATCATAGAAAACCAGTGCGGTCGTTATGTACGTATATTTAAATGAAATTAAACATTACCAATTGAATTGAGTAAATAATACATAATATAAACGATACATTTTTAAGTTGTTTAATTATAAATACAAAACATCGTTCGTCGTTTACGTAATGTTTGCATCAACGAATTGTGAACCGTATTTGCTTCCCTCGATGCCTTTCAAAACACGGCTGCAAGGCGGCAAAAAGAAGGGTCCCGACGATCGTTACTCGCACAAAAAGATCTTGGGTGTGATTTCTACTGCTGTTACAATCATTCAATGTAATGTGTTGGTGAAATTGTCGTTGTCTATGGATATTATCGGTCAAATAATCTATGTCTTTTTTTTTTCTAGATGCAGCAACCTCAATATCAACAGGAACAGGCTGGGTAAATACTTGAATCTATAATAATCTTTTACCTTAAATCAACGTGTAATATTTTATTTAAGCTATAGATAGCATAATGCTGTAAGCGAATCATGCATTTTTTTTTATCGATTGATATTTTAAAATCGATTATTACTCCTGAGTGACATCAAAATATTGCGTATTTTTCTATCGACCATCGGTTATACGACAATCTCGCTATATAAAAGCAAATTCAATCATATTTACGTTTTGCGACAGATGTATAACTTAAGTGTTTGCTGAAGCGTAAATAAGTTAAGTAGAAAGTAATGGATTAAATGGCATTTGCATCGTGTCTCAATATTCCGAACTTTATATCGATTTGAACTCGAAATATATCGACTATTTAATCGTTTAGATTGTAACGTCAGTACGACACTGCGAATTTTAGCATGAAATGTCACTCGCTTGTCCGAAAACCTCCCAACCCCTGTCGAGTTATAGTGTAGTGTTGCCAGTTGTGGTATTTTATTTAGCACTTTATGTCAAATTTGTCATTATTTAATCGTCAGCGATATATATATTTAAATGTAATATTTTTGTTAAATATATGCGATTCCTTGAATATTTAATTTTCAATTAATTATCTCGTCTTTAATATTTTTCTTGTTAAAAGTCAACATTAACTAGCCTTAACTACTTATTATTATATTGTATAAATTACATTTTGAGTTAGAATGATATTGTATAAATTACATTTTGAGTTAGAATGATATTGTATAAATTACATTTTGAGTTAGAATGCTGCCATGTATTTGTTAATCAGTGAAAAAATCTCCTTTTTGTTCTTATTTCGGTTGCCTTATGTTACTGTTATTAATTGCAGCAACCAGGGACAGCAACAGCAGCAGATGTTGCTATGTCCAGTGCGGCTGGTGTACGAAACTCAAATATTAGTGCAACCAGGTAAATATATTCTATTATTGAGAATCGCTTCAGCGTATTTTATGCCAATGCTGCAATGAGATAACGGTATCTGAGACGGCAGTTTTCTTTTCCTAAACGAGTTATCACATCCCTACTGATATTATAAATGTGAATGTAAGTTTGTTTGTTACGCTTTCACGAGAAAGCTACTTAACCGAACATCATGAAACTTTGTACACATATTCTTGGAGATAAGTATTAGAAGTAACGTAGGATACTATTTAAGATTAGAATATTTTTTTAGCTTTTTTCCGCGACTTCGTCTGCGTGAAATAGTCACTTTGGACACCGTTTTAAATCCCTAAGATACTTTTATTGCAAAACTCACTATTCCACGAGGATAAAGTCGCAGCAAAATCTAGTTAAATTATTATTCATTATTGTCCCAATTATCATCTGGGACGAATCACGAAATCAGTAGCCATTACTGCAGTAGGGGGCGATCATCGTGGATTCATCTGCAAACTGTACTAAACAGTGTATTTGCCAGGCTATACTGTGAATATCGTTTCTGGTCAGTTACCGCGGGATATAGACGAAGTAGAATAGTAGATATGTCTATAAGTTCCTAAACTTGTGTATTTCAATCCTATAACCTGTTAAAATCAGGCTCATAATTTTACTATTAGTTAATAATATAACGCTTCAATTGAAACTCGATACAGTTATTTTTAATATCAATAATTGAACATCAACTGCACGCAGAAATTATTTTTTCCAGGCGATCAAATTCAGCCAAATCAGACTATCTTAATCAATCCGCAAAACCAGCCACCATGGGCGCAGAACAGATTACAGAACCAACTGTTGTACGTCCAGAACGTGCCAAACAACTACATGCCTCCAGTTCAGCAGCACGTGGACCAGAGTCAGATGTTTCTGCAACAGAATTATGGATATCCGCAAGTCATACAGCATCCAATGATAGCCCAGAACCAAGAACAGATAAGAACGTTGCAAGTGGGTAACGTTCCAGCGAACATTCAAACGCAGATGCAATCCAATGTTGCTCAAATAATGCCGAACGAGAGGATGGTAGCTCATAATTTTGGACACTTACAAGTGAATCCAGGTGTAAACATAACAAACGCTGTCCAAAACCAAATAGCCAATGTTCCTATTAGCGCAAATAATAGACTCGTTCAAAACGTTCCTAAACCTAATAATGAAATGCCAAATAATCCTCAGAAGTCTCAAGAGCTTGCAGCGCACAATTATAGACAGTTAGTGAATCAGCATATAACACATCAGATGAATGTAGCACGAGCGCCAATGCAGCAGATCGCTATGATTCCAATGCCGAACATGACTCATAAACCACCGAATCTAGAACATAACACTGCTCAGGTGAACTCTGTCCAGCAACAGGTCATTGTACCAGTGTCGAATGCAATGCAGCAAACCTTCGCAAATTCGACTACTATTCAAGTGGAACCAAGGAAAGCAATACCAATAATGCAAAAAGCTCCTAGTCATAGCGTGTCCAATACAACACATAACCATACACATAAGAATCAGGCCTATTCATACAGACCTATACAACCGAGGCCGCAACCTTACAGGAATAACGTGCAAACTCCAGCTGTGACTGTCCAACCCGCCATGAACATTCAGATACAACCAAATCCTAATTTCATAGATGTCAATAGATCAGCTGGGCCGAGTGTGGTCAATACGACTGCAAATTATCAGAAAGTTGATAGTGGAAGTGTTCATTTCAACAGAAAGAGAAAAAGTGAGTCACCAGATGAATTACATCGCAAGCTTACAATAGTTCCGGCTTCACAAACCATAACTACAACTAACAGTATGACGGTCAAGCGTATAGAACATCCAGTCGTACCCCAATCTATATCAGTAACTAAAATAAATACCAATGAAGTTGGAGTCAACACTAATCCAGTCATGAAAATTAATTCTAAAATTAGCACGAATACAAGAAACGTGATACAAATCAGTCCAATCATAGATCAGAACGCTAAAATAAAGGAAGAATTAGCGAAGCCTGTTCAATTACAAGAAATTAAGCCTCTCATTACAGTTACGACATTACCAAATAACAATGCGTTACCAAATTCGAACACACCTACGCAGGTCGAGAAAGAAAAATTAGTAAGAAACACAGTTTTCACCCAAGCGAGGTTTGGTAGACTATTAACTGACAAAGATGACGTTCCGGTCAATATAAATTCTGTAGTTACAAAAGAAACATCAAGTGTACAAGCACAGGAAGATAAAAGTAATATTAAAGAAGAAGTTAAAACTGAAGATGTAAATGTAAGTAAAGTAAAAAGTGAAGAAAGCAGTACTACGGTTGAAGTGAAAAAAGAGCAAAAGAATATTACGAAGGAGGAAGTTAAGGAAGAAGTATCATCTAAAAAACCTGAAGTTATAAAAGAAGAGAAACCGGTAGTCCCTGAACGTAATGCGGAGGAAAAAATGCTAAGCGATTCAATGAATCGACTGAAAGGCACGGAGGCGAATGAGATCAAGTTGAAAAGCGAAAGGGATTACATACTTACACATGTACTGGACGGTTTCGTTATTCAGGAATCTAATGTGGCATTCCCTGTAAGTATTATTAGCGATATCATCTTTATATAAATCATTATCCTCCGAAGACCGTCTTCACATGACACTTTACAATTTTCAGATAAGACTACCACTGAAAGAGAAGGCGCTAATCATTAATAGAGAATCCAAGAAGAACACGAAGGAAAGCGCGGACGGACACAGAGAGGCGAAGTCTGACAAAGTGCCCGATCTGTCGCATTTAAATCTCAGCGAGAACGAAAGACTGAAAAACGACGATGAAGAGAAAGTAGAATCTGAAGATAAGGAAGGTAAGGACACAAATTATAATAATACAAGCTGTCCCGGCGAACTTCGTACAGCCTCACAGTAAATAAATAGTTTAGTTACACCGATCTGAAGCGATTTTAATCTTATTTGACGGGAGGTACGTCTTATTATGTTTGACAGCTAATATATATGTATATATATGTATATATATATATAGTAAGATATAGGAAATAACGTACAAAGAAACCTTATGTAGTGTTTATTGTGGGATTAGTGTATCCGTATATCCATGGATACATGCACAAAAACTACAAATATTTAAACTTACTGTTCTAAGGCTCCAAGACTTAAGGACCACTGTGACCATTGTCGCAAACAGCGCAAAATTGTGTAAATCATAATTTCATTGTGCCATTTAGCCAAGAAACATGTCGTAAGTAGGCAACAATGGAGCTGTCCTGATCTTTAGAAGTGATATGAACACCTAATACAGATGATTTCGTCGTGTTAGTATTGACTTTAATAAATGTTTCATTCTGTTTCACAGGTAACCCCTTTATGGAGTTGGAACATTGCGCGGTCAAGTCGTGGACGGTAAATATACATTTTTAATAAGCTTGTAATATAAAAATACTACCAATAAAAAAGTAGCCTCTGTCACACTCCAGCCCTTCTACTGTCTCCATACCAAAAATTATATCGATCCGTAAGCGGAGCACCGCTTTGACGCGCAAAAAGGACAAACAAACATACATATTTTCACATTTGTTATATATTAGTACTTATTATATGTTGATATGGTAACATTTTTACCGCAAAATGTATGATATTTATATTTTCATATTTTTAATATACAGGTGGAGCAACTGGCAACACACCTGTCGAAATTTAATTGGGCGGATACAATAACAGTGTTGCAAGAACACGAAATCGACGGAGAGTCATTGTTCCTGGTGTCAAAAAATCAACTGGTGACAATAGGAG